>CAUYQU010000201.1:0-40548 GCA_963574635.1 Cheracebus regulus
ACCAAGCTGGAGTGTAGTGGTGAGATCAGAACTTTAGTCTAAAAGTTCTGAGCAGCCTCAATCTCCTGGGCTCAAGCGATCAACCTGCCTTAGCCTCCTGAGCAGCTGGGACTACAGGTATATACCACCACACATGGCTAACTTAAATTAGGCTTTTACATTTTAAAAATATTTTAAGCAGACAGAAAAAATAAGGCCTATAGGGAAGTATTTGTGCACCTACCTCCTAACTTTGTCAAGTCACAGTATTTGGCACATGCCATTCTGCCCACCACCCCCCCTAACCCCATGTGCTGGCATTCTGAGATCTCTTGTGATGGGAGAGTTTTCAAGTTATCTAATCCTCCCCCACGATGTTGATGTGTCTTTCACAACCTTGAGGAAGCAGAAATGCTTATTCACAAGCACTAAATGTACCAGTGGGAAGCTGTGGTCAAAACCTGGATTTTCTATGCTAACCCTGAGTTCCCATTCGCAAAGCCATGATGTTCTTGCCAAAGTTCTCGTGATCACACTCCCTACAAGTGCACAGGCATTTCTGTGCTAAAGTGGCATCAAATAATGCTTTGGGACAGGCCAAAATAATGGCTGTACAACCAAAATCTGCCCCTGCCACAAATCTGTTCATGCTCCTCTCCCAAATCTTATAGCCAGGTCTACTCCAGAGCTATTCAAGACATTCTGGTATAGAAGGCAGGCACCAGAGACTCATTCATGCTGACACCTACTGTTTACACCCATTCTTCCAGGCGTGACTAGACCACTGCACAATGACATCTAACATCTGGGATGGGGAGAGGCCTGAGGCATAGCATCTGATTGCAGTTGAGACCACAGCAGGTCCCCCGACCCAGAAGGCATATTTCAACAAGCATCCAAGATGATTCTTACAGTTCCATGACCCAGGCTTTGAGACACAATCTTCTAAGTATTATGGCCACAGCCTAGATCTTTTCCCCCGTACCTTTCCTGCCTTTTGGTTCTTAAAGCAACCAGGCTTTTCATAAAATTGTAACATTAAAATAAATAAAAAATCTATAAAATAAACCTATCTAGCAGTTTCCTCACAGCCACCAAGCCAAGCTTCTATTTCCTTTATGTGACTTTGCCTCTCCCCGTAATTGCTCCATTTAGCAGAGAAGAAACAAGCCAATCAGATTTCAATGGAGCATTTTGAACCTGATATATATCTGAAATGGGGTATATCTGAAATGTGCCTGAACTTTGCATCTGTAGTGGGACTGTTTAACAGACCATTTCTATATAAGGTCCATCTCAATTTTCAGAAAGTCACTTTACATTAGGAAAACCTAGATCACTAACCATATGGCCTCTTTTAAAATTGGCAAATGGTGACAGAGTGTTTGCAGGCTTAATGGCACAGAACAGTGGGATACTGGTGCCTGGAAAGGGAATTTCAGCATTTCCTGACTTGTATTCCATTCAAGAAGGATGAACAGCTTGAGTGAACCCAAAGACATTTGTTTTCACCCTTTATAAAACGTGCTTGAAACCAGGCACAATGCGACACAGCAGATTCCCACTGATGTCTCTCAGGGAGCCTGACCTTTTAACCTTATGAAATATGGGGCCTGTTTATTAGGGTCAGGTGGAAAATGGATGGATTGTTCATTGCTCTGGAAAATAATTCAAGTAAATGTGACCTTGCTAACAAGATGTGATCATGGTCGTTGTTTTACCAGGATGTTCTGGAAAACCAGATTAATCATTCCAGGCTTTGATGGTACTCTCAGATTCTGTGTGCAAGGAAAGAGTCATCTGTATTGCTAATGAGCAGATGCCAAACACTGCAGCATTCAACTGAATGTTAGTGTTTCAGGCTTCCTCAGGCAATCTTTTAGTTCTGAACAGTCTTTTCAGTAAGTCCACACAGTGGAGTCTATGGAGTATAAAAGCTGCAGATACAGATGCCCAAATATGACTGCTAAGAAATCTGCCCTTTTTATAAGCTACAACTTTAAAACATGTAGAAACAGCAAGCTGCCAAATGTGGCAGTTTGAAAGGGAATAAACAGTACATCAATAGGACAATATGTTTCCTAGAGGTGGAGGCCAGCAGAAAATATTCTCTCGTGTAGAGTTTCTACATACTCCATCTTTAACAGACCCTAAAATGGGCTTTCTGATTGCCCTTGAGTACTCTTAGGTTTCAACTGGTTTTCTTACAAACTCTCTTATTCTTAATTGCTTTCCATGTGACTTCATTATCACCATTGCCTCAAAACTCCTGCCTCCCATTAACTCTTCCGCTTCTAAAATATAAACGATTATCTCTTCTTATTCCGTCATACTAATTGCAGTGGTTCACTAATTATGCAACAGCGAGGCAGTAATAAAGGCCTACTACAGGGTATGAGAAATAAGTAAACTGAATATCTAGTGTTTTGCCTGATCACACCCTTCCTAAAACTGCCTCCATTAGAGAGCTGCCAGAATGTCTAAAAAACATCATATGATCATGGTTTCCTACCTGGGTTAAAAGACAATCTCAAAGGCACTTTTAAAAGATCAGCATTGGAGAAGTACTTCCAGAATAGAAGAGTTAAGTACCTTCAAAAATCCGTTCTTCCATAATAGCAATGAGAAAACTGGCAAAAAAAGGCCAAAAGAAGTTTTTCAAAATACTGCAAATTCACCAAAGGCTTGCAACGATCCAAGGAATATAGTGTTTATTCAAAGATGATGACTGACTCTCAGTAAGAATAGTGATTTTGAGGCATTTCAACCAGCCTGCTCCCATCTCCCCTCTCGCCAGCTCCAGCGTAACCTGTGAAAGTGTGAGAAGAGCAGCCTAACAGCCATGAGAGGGCAGAATGAGCCTAGGGCTCCCCTAGAGCCATCTGCAGAAAACTGCCCTTATTTTACTTGCTTGGCTGTTCCCCAGAAAGCTCAATTCTTTTTTTGACACGGAATCTCCCTCTGTCACCCAGGGGCATGATCTTTACTGACTGCACCCTCTACTTCCCAAGTTCAAGCGATTCTCCTGCCTCAGCTTCCCGAGTAACCGGGATTACAGGTGCCCGCCACCACGCCCAGCTAATTTGTGTATTTTTAGTAGAGGCGAGGTTTCACCATGTTGGCCAGACTAGTCTCAAACTCCTGACCTTAAGTGACCCACCCACCTTGGCCTCCCAAAGTACTGGAATTACAGTCATGAGCCATTGCATCCAGTCTGAAAAGCTCAATTTTTTGTTTTTTGGTTTTTTTTTTGAGATGGAGTCTCATTCTGTCACCAAGGCTGGAGTGCAGTAGTGCTTATCTCTGCTCACTGCAATCTCCACCTCCCAGTTGCAAGCGATTCTCCTGCCTCAGTCTCTGGAGTAGCTGGGATTACAGGCACATGCCACCATGCCCAGCTAATCTTTGTATTTTTAGTAGAGACAGGGTTTCACCATGTTGGTCAGGCTGGTCTCAAACTCCTGACCTCGTGATCCACCTGCCTCGGCCTCCCAAAGTGCTAGGATTACAGGTGTGAGCCACCGCGCCCGGCCTCAATTTTTAGAGCTTTTCTTCATTTGACCTTAGAGAATATTCTGTTCTAACAGCCGTATATCAAGGGCATTTGTCAAACACTATTAGTGGCAACTGTTTAACATAGCAGTGTTTTGAAGTGGTGATACCAGATGGGGCTAACAAGAGGCTGACCAAAAAACTTAAAATACTGGGGAATGAGATGCCCATAGGGGCTTTGTAAAGCTATGACATATTATTCCTATGATCCTGGCCTATGACCAGGAAGGCCACACCCACGTGCAGGGCTGTGTGTATGCCCAGGCAAGACCTTAGAAGGGTTTAGCCTCATGCCTCTGGCTGACCTGAAGGCTCAGTGCTAGCAGAGAATTCAGGGTAAGGCAGAGATGTGAACTGTCTGCTGGAGTACTGAAGGTCTGCCCCGACACACACATAAAGCCCCACAACAAAGGCTGGAAAACTGACCAGTTCAATGCACGTAAGGAAGTCTCTCTCCCATCATTAGGCAACCACTAAGTTAACTGAGCAGAGACTCTGGGAGCTATATGTGACAAAGAAGGCAGACCTTACAGAATACAAGCAAACAGTATCATCAACAAAAATCCTAAAGAGGAGGGATTCTGGATATTTAATATTTGAAACATCGGTTTTCAACAGAAGATGTGAGACATGAAAAGAAACAGGAAAGTTTCATTCCATGCACAAGAAATAAAGTAGTCACTACAAACTGTCCTCAAGGGGCCCAGATGTTGGATTTAAGGTTTTTAAGTCACATATTATAAGTATGTTCAAATCACTGGAGGAGATCATGTCTAAAGAACTAAAACAAAGTGGAAGAATGATGTCTCATCGAATAGGAAATATCAGTAAGTTGGGGCAGTCCAGTCAAGAGGCTATGGTGGAGGGACTGTGGGCTGGGGAGAAACAGAAAGGAAAGAATCATGCTGAGTAGTTTGTAGGACGCGGCTGATTGGATGGGGGAGCATGGGGAAAAGGAGGGCAAGGTCAAGGCTCAGGTGAGGACAGCATTTGGTGAGACGGCAGTCAGGAGGAGCTCGTGTTTGTGGGGAAGGTAAGTTGACCTTAGGTGGTTGAATTTGAGGTGTTTGCAGGAAACATCTAGGAGGAAATGCCAAGTAAACAGTTAAGTGTACAGGCTGGATGGACAGGAATGGGCTGGAGATATAAAAGGGAAGCTCCATTAATGCAAAACCCCGTTCACAGCAGGCAGCACACGTAAGACCCTAGGCCAAAGCAGAACAAAGCAGTGACCACATGCGAGTTTATCATGGAATGCAGAGGAAAGTCTGTAAGGGGATGTCCAAATGCACAGAACTGGGTGGAAATCTGACCAATGTCAGAAGAATTACAGTTGCCAGATTTAGAGGAAAAAAATAAAGAAAGTGGAGTCCTATGGTCTGAAGGTTTCCCAAAATTCATGTGTTGACACTTAATTACCAATGTGACATGGCATTCAGGGGTGAAGCCTTTAGGAGGTGATTAGGTCTTGAAGGCAGAGCCCTCATGAATGGGATGAGACCTTATCAAAGGGTTTGACAGGACAAGTCCATGCCATGTAAGACACAGCATTTGTCCCCTCCAGTGGACAGAGCAGTAGGACATAATCTTGGAAGAGGAGACTGTGCTCTCACCAAACTCCACATCTGCTGGTGCTCTGATCTTGGACTTCCAGACCTCAGGCCCACAAGGAACACATTTCTGTTGTTTATAAGTTACCCAGTCTATGGATTTTGTTATGGTAGCAGAAATAGGTAAGGCACCCAGCGAAATATGAATTTCAGATAAATGACAAACACTTCCTTTAGGACAACTATATTCAAATATTACTGCATGGGCCACACTGATATTAAAAATTATTTGGCTTTTTGGTGATTTGTGGTTATTTCATTAAAAGGTACATTTATATTACACAAATTCTACCACAACACTCAACTGATTGCCCTAACCCAGAGACGTTTTGTAATAATGCATAATGTATAGAAACTCCATCAGATTTAGAACCAAGAGACCTGTCTTTGCATCTGGACTCTACTGCTTACTAAAAGACAAGAATAGGCAAATCTTGTGCCCCTCTGGTCCTTAAGAGTCCACAGCAGTGAAAACGAAAATATCTTCATCTCCTTTTTTTTTGCTACAACCGAGCTCTTGTGAGAATGAGGTCTGAGTGGTATGTGTGGATGTTCCATGCAAATATGAGCATGCTACTGCCCCTGTCAAAGGCTATGACCATACAAGCAGCACACCACAGAGCAGACGCTGGACAGTGCGGGCGCTCAAAAATGTGAGACACGAGGGAAATGCAAGAAACCAAGCTTCAGTGATTTCCTGTGGAACTGTTTTAAGGTTGTGTCCCCTGACACTCCGGTGGCCTCACCTATATAAAGGCCCAGTTGAGTTGTCTTGAGACACTTTTCAGTGGCAACCCACAAACAACATATCTCATCCTCATCAGCGTTTGTGCAGATTTCTGTTTGTCACAAACCCAGAGTCGTCCATGACCCGTCCCCATCTTCAGACCAGATCATTCCCTTCTGCCTCTTTTGCCTGCTGCAAGGGAACTGGTGGACCCAGGAGCCCTTGCCTGTGCTTCCCTGGAGCCAGCCTCTGGGACGCTCCTCAGCCAGCACTGACGGAAGCTGGGTTCACACATTTTTGGCATTATGGTTCTAATTCATTAAATGATGGCAGATTGGCTCTGAGAACTGGCTCAGCGCCTGGCCCTGGAAACGCAGCTCACGGTGAGGAGCAGGGTCCGAGTGCCACTGAGTTACTATTCTACATCTTCTGGAAGCCAGTGATCCTGAGCTTTGATTTTTTTATTCCATTTTGGGAAGGAGTAAATTGAGGTTAAAGAGATGTATTTATTGCGTCATTTAAAAAATGAGTGCAGTTGCTGCCTGCTGGGACAGTACTGAGAGCCGGCCAGTCTTTGGGGTGTGGACTCAACCATCAACACGTGGTGCCCAGTGTTTCCCTAAGACAGGCATCTAGATGGGCTTGGGTTCACGTGTATTTTCATCTCAAAAGGAAGAAAGGAAACCGCAGCTCCACACTGGAGCATGGAGTGCAGGGTTCAGAACATGAAGTCTGCTGGGTTTAGGTTCTAATCCCAGTTCAGACACTTAATAGTCATGTGGACACGGGCCAAGTCTTTATTGCTCTGAGCCTTGGTGTGCTCGTCTGTAGAATGAAAACAATCCCTACTTAAAATGCTGTGCATCCAGTGCTGCCCAGGCAGCACTAACATGTGTCTGCCAGGACACACCTCAGCCCAAGCTTTCATGTGACAGTCACCATCATTTAGTGAGTATGGACCACAAGTCCAGAAATGTGTGACCACAGGACTTTCATCTCAGCTAGGCATTTGGCTAATTCACAAATTAGAAGATAAAAAACAGCTGTTGAGACATTATAAAATTGTTACTAAATTCGGCTGGACAAAGGCAGCTGGGGAAGACGCTGGAGGAAGACCCAAAGCTGGAAGAGCTGGCCTGGCTGACCTCAGGGGCCGCAGCCAGTGAGCAGTGGGCAAGATCATGGGTGGGACCAGAGGTGTGGCCGCCAGCCCTCCTGGGTCCTTATTGGGTGGTTCCACCTAGACTGCGTCCAGCAGCTCTGGGGAAGAGCAGGAGCCCTGTGGCTACCAGGACACCGGGATCCCTGGAGGACTTGCCAAGTTGTAGATTGAAGAGCTTCCCAGGGTGCCAGAGGCCTCTCCACAGCTTCTGTGACCTAGAGAAGCGTGTGTGTAGGGGAGGGGGAATGAAAGTTACCGTGGCAGGGGGATTTCAGCAATTCTATCTTCACTCCCGTAATGCCTCAGTTCGCCCCTGTTACCTGACTTTAAAATGGAATCATTCATTGATATTCAGCTAGAAATCCAAAGGTTTTCAACTGCACAGGAGCCTGAAACCTTTAGGTTCTATTAAGGTTGCAGTAAAATTCAGCTACTTTTAAGTCTCTGTATGCCGTCCATGAATAAGGGTCACAATCTACATTTTCCTGGTGTCCTTGAGTAAAAGCAAACAGAAGTGCTTAATTCGTCACTGGTGTCCAATCCTGCCCAGGGGGAGGGAGGGCAAGGGGCTGATCAACAGTTTGCTGTGACAGAGATGCTTTGCAGAGCATGCAGGGGGTGGAGAGCAGGCGGAACTCCAAGCAGGACTGGGGACGGGTCCCATACCCCTGTCTTCGGGCCTCACCCCTGCCCTCGGGTCTCACCCCTGCCCCTCTCTTCACTCTAAACCCTGGGCTGGCAGGCTCTGGGAGCAACTGCATTGCCAGGTTTCCTTGTGATCTTTGGGGATGGGAGTGTGAAGCTGGAGAGAAAGCCTTGCTGGGTGGGAGGGAGCCCATGGCAGCAATTGCCACTTGTTTTCCCACATTTGCGGTTGTATTTTATTAAAAACTTCAAGAAAATTTAAGTTCTGAATACTATGGGCCACAGGAAAGCCAGCTTTACTTCTTAGCCCAGGTTAGAGACTGGGTCTGTCTGCCAAGCAGCAGCCTTCTCCTGGCTCCCTCCTGGGCTGCTCCTCTGACCTCGCTGCTCCACTGTGACCCTGGAGGGAGGCTTCTGCTTCACTGCTGGATTTAGCTGCCGCCACCCAGGGCCATGTCAGGAGGCCCTTCTCCCTCCTGGAATTCAGCTCTGCACTCAACTTCTGCTGGCTGGCCCTTCCCACTCGGTGTCCTCTACGAAACGGTCTTGGAGAGAACTCAGGAGTCTGCCTTCTTTGCTCATGCAGCCACTCTTCCTCTGAATGGTGTCTTCCATGGCGTTCCCAGCCATGGGTCCTGCCCTTGAACTAGTCTGTTCCACCTTCTCGCCAGTCTCGAAGCCTACTGACCCAGCCATCAAACTTGTCTCTTGAATTCACCCTTTTAATTTTTTTATATTTTTACCGTAATACAGGTCCTTGCAGTCAAGCCAGGATGACTGCCCGCGTTTCCCCATGAGCAGCCCTCCCCCTGGTGCCTTCCTCTTGGACTGCAGCTGTCACACAGGCAGATGGGTCCTTCTAAGAAGACTCTGCGATCACAAAACTTCAGTGACTTCCCCTTGCCTGGGCTGCCAGATAAAGCACAGGAGACCCAGTGAAAGCTGAATTTCAGATAAACAGATAATCTTTTTTTAGCAAGACTAGGTACCATGCAGTATGAATGACATCCTTACACTAAAAGATATTTGTTGTTTATCTGAAATTCAAATGTAGCTGGGCCTCCTATCAATCTGATGGCACTACGTCTTGCCTTCATAAGCAAAGTCAAACTCACTTCGCGGCATTTATGGTTACCTGCCATCTGACTGTTTCTGCAGACTTCTTCCGCTACTCCCACCGTTAAACTTCTCTGCTACTCACCTTGGCAGTAAACGTCCTCTAGAGTTTCCTTCACCCTCCCTCCACTTGTTTCAATCTGATTCTCCATTTAACTCCCTCTCTCCCTGAAATGCTCTCCAGCTTCTTTGCCTTCTAAGGAGCCTGCAATGTTTGTTTACTCTGTGGTTGTGCCTTCCTTCAGGTATTTTGCACTATTAACAGCGCCCTGGGGCTAGGTAACACCAAAGAGCCGGAAATATACTCGCTAAATAGAACTTTGGGTCTCACCTGGCAGGAGCAAGAGGCCGGCATTCCCACAGAGGCTGGCTGTGTGGGCCGTGCCGGAACACAGCAAGCAGCTCCCTCCTCACTATCCAGCGTGGGAGGAAAACCCTCCCTGGAACAGGAGTTGGGCCACATGAAAGTGAGTAAAGTCAGGTGAAAGCAAATTCAACTTGCGGGGAAGGTATGTAGTAGCAGAAGGAGCACCTTCCTCTGGATCTAGTGTCCCTCGGGTGCCCTCCTTTGGGCTGATTTCTGCACCTCGGTTCCTGCAGTTGTCCCCACAGGGCAGGGCTTCTGGACAGCACTGCCCCTCTGGGCATTTCTAAGTTGGTCCATGTTGCGTATTAAAAAACAGACATGGCCGGGTGCAGTGGCTCACGCCTGTAATCCTAGCACTTTGGGAGGCCAAGGCAGGTGGATCACGAGGTCAAGAGACCGAGACTAACCTAGCCAACACGGTGAACCCTGTCTCTACTAAAAACACAAAAATTAGCTGGGCATGGTGAAGTGTGCCTATAATCCCAGCTGCTCAGGAGGCTGAGGCAGGAGAATTGCTTGAACCCAGGAGGCGGAGGTTGCGGTGAGCCGAGATCACACCACAGCACTCCAGCCTGGTGACAGAGTGAGACTCTGTCTCTAAATAAATAAATTAACAGTAGGCACAAGCTGGGTGCAGTGACTCATACCTGTAATCCCAGCACTTTGAAAGGCTGAGGCGGGCAGATTACTTGAAATCAGGAATTTGATACTAGCCTGGCTAACATGGCAAAACCTCATCTCTACTCAAAATACAAAAAATCGCTGGTTGTGGTGCTGGGTGTCTGCTTGTAGTACCAGCTACTGGGGAGGCTGAGGCAGGAGAATCGCCTGAATCTGGGAGGCAGATGTTGCAGTGAGCCAAGACTGCACCACTGCACTCCAGCCTAGGCAACAGCACGAGAATCTAACAAAAAAAAAAGGCACAGAGCTGGGTCCCAGATGTGACACTACACACTCCCAATCAAAGGCACCGCCTCCCCAGACCAGAATCCCAGGCGTATGCAAACACACAGGTGGCTGAGTTAGGGGTTTATTGTCCCTAGCATTTTATGATTAGTTGGTAATATTATATGTATATTATATATATATATAAATTTTTTTTTTTTAGAGACTGGGTTTTGCTATGTTGCCCAGGCTGGTCTCAAACTTCTGGGCTCAAGCAATTCTCCTCCCTCTTGGCCTCTCACAGTGTTGGGATTACAGGCATGAGCCACTGTGCTGGGCCACTTCATTGATTTAAAGTCAGCATTCCAAACCGCTTGAAGTCGGCCCTGCTGACTATTCAAATAGCCACGGTGTACCCCCTGAACCTGGTAAGTGAGCCCTGTGGTACTCCACCAGAGACCCTCAGGATGAAGTGAGCAGTCATCACAAATTCATCTCCAGCTGATGAACTGTGTAGTGTTTCTTTTTAAAAGAAAAGCAAGAAGGCCAGGTGTCCCTAACATTTTGAAAGGATACTAGGTGATGCTAAGAGAAAGCACCCTATGTATCTCACACATCCAGAGAGCACCACTAAGGACCCAGATCCCTTCCCGGGCATCCTGTCCATCTTAAGGGAGCATCGTAAGCAGGGTCTCCATCATGCGTGGGCTCAGCTCCTCCTTCCTTTCTCAAAAGCAGTATCACTGCAAGCACGGAGACCGTTTTCCCCACAGCAAATGCTTCCTTAGACTGCACCTGGGGCCCTTTCCCCTTTTTTCCACCCACATCTCACCAACGCATTTAAATTGTTCAGCTCCTTTCTTCTCTCCTCCTGCCTATTGCTAAGTTACAGAAGATAATTAGGATCAGGTTAGGGAGCTGATTAACATTCTAGTCACGAGCTCTCTCTCTCCCTCTTTCTCTTTCTGAGGAGCAGGAGGAAAAATGCTTGTTAAACTATAATCCAGAAACCCTTCCACTTTCAGAATAGGCACCAGAAGTGCCGGGCATGATGTGGTGGCTCTTGCAAACTGCACACGTGAAATCCATGCACATTGCAGAAATCCACGAAATGCTCCATTGGACTCCCACCTTGCCGTAAGGAAAATGTCAGAAAAGCACCTACATCTCCAGATGGGGATTGTTCCCCCAGTGACAAGGGAAGGAGCAGCTGGGAAATGAGCAGTTAGAGCTTTATCATTCTGAAGTAGCAAAGGGAATTGCTCTCATCTCCATATGGCTGAACAAGTGTAGTCTTTCTGTCTGAAAAGTGACTCCCACCTTGATTTGCCAGGCAATCCTTGTAGGGCAGATCAGAAGAAAGCAACCTTTTAATCCATTCTGATTGTTACAAAACCAGCTCTCCTGACACCTGTAATATTATTCTCTGAGCAAATGATGGAGGAGAACAGGCTCAGAAACTTAGGGAAACCCAACAAACCACCAACCACCTGCAACTCCACAGAGGGCTAGCCATTCTCCCTCTGAGTTCTGCCTGGACCTCAACTCAAGTTCCTGGTTACTATGGTCTGACCTGTAGCACCTGTGGCCCAGGCCAGGCCCACCCTCCTTGACTCCGCTGGTTTGTCTGTGACTTGCAGAGCCCAGGTTCCTCGCTTGCCCACGGGGTAGAGTTGAGGCCGACTCCTCTAGGCAGGGCAGACTTTGGTCTCTGTGCCCTTTGTCAGGTGGCAGGAGCTGGTGTCACTCATGTCCTACAAGAGGGCTACATTTGCCGCTGGGTATCTGTTTCTATTCTATTTCCCTAGTGGGTCTCCACTGGCTGATACAGAATTTACTCAGCTCCCGTTGCTGCTGTTCTGATCAGCTGGTGAGCACTTAAAGGATTAAATGAATGCCACGTCCATCTTCACATCCATAAAAGTTTTCATTAAGCAAATGAATTTTCACCCTCACGTGTAGGCTATATAATTTCTAGTCCAGCATAGAAGGCTTGGGCTAATCCAACCATTAAATATTTAGATTTGGCCAGGCGCGGTGGCTCACGCCTATAATTCCAGCACTTTGGGAGGCCAAGGCAGGCGGATCACAAGGTCAGGAGTTTGAGACCAGCCTGGCTAACACAGTGAAACACCGTCTCTACTAAAAATACAAAAAGATTAGCCAGGCAGGTGGCATGAGCCTGTAATCCCAGCTACTCAGGGGGCTGAGGCAGGAGAATGGCTTGAACCTGGGAGGTGGAGGTCGCAGTGAGCTGAGATTGCTGCAGTCAGTGGAGATTGCTGTACTCCAGCCTGGGTGTCAGAGCGAGACTCCATCTCAAAACAAAACAAAACAAAACAAAACAAAAAAAACTTAAATTTATAGTCAGAAGCGCTTAGCAAAATAACACAGAAAATACTGTTCTTATAAAATTACAAAGAAGTCCTTCCATATTGAGACTATCTAGAAGTTTTTCTTGTTGTGTGTAAGTGGAAATAATGCAAAGATCTTATTTTTATTTTGGCTATAGTTGAGTAAAGAAAAGCCCACAGCCTCATGAGCATCCCACTGTGGTGGACAAAACTCTCCACAGGGCAACTCCATCATCTCAAGGTGAGTTCTCCATCAGTTACCCTCCCTGCCACAGTTATGCTAGTTACGCTGTTTTAACGAAACTAACCTGGTGCACTTGCTAATATATGCCTTTCAAATCACTCTGAGCTCAGCACCAGTGACTGACATCAGGTCACACCCTCCTCTGCGACAGAACACGTATGTGCTTATGAGTAGCTCCCTCTTTCTGAATCTCAGCATCCTCACCTGTTGAAGAGATATTGCTATCCTGGAGAAGACGTATTTTGAATCCTGCATGTCAAGTAACTAGCAACTAGCATAGAGCTTGGCACACAGCAGATTGCAGTAAGTGGCAGTGGACATCATCACTGCTATGATTCCAGGTTCCACCCTGATAAATATAAAGTATCAGTCTGCTGATATGAGTGCAAATGGTGCACATTTGAGACACCAGCACTCAGTGAGGTAAAAAGGTGTGCATATGACCTATGGCCCATCAATCTTACTCCTAGGAAGAGACTCCCAGAGAGCACCAGAACCAGGAAACAGGCCCAGGTAACCCCAGCATTGTCTGTGGGCATGGAAAGTGGAAGGCAACCTGAGGTTTAACCCAGGGGAACAGATGAGAAAAACGGTGGCTGCATCTGATAGAAGGCTGTGAAGCCAACAGAGGAACAAGCCCCAGGACTGCCAGCAACATCCAGTGGTCTTTAAAACATAGTGTGCAATTTTACATTTTTTTGAATTTATTTTTACTATTTATTTATTTATTAAGAGACAGAGTCTCATGCTGTCACCCAGGCTGCAGTGTAGTTGTGCAATCACTACAGCCTTGAACTCCTGGGCTCAAGCAATCTTTCTGCCTTGGCCTCACTAAGTGCTGAGATTACATGCATGAGCCACCACACTGGGCCAGCTTTTTTTTTTTTTTTTTAAAGTAAGAAATAGAATGAGACCTACAGCCTCATGCTATTGACGTGAGTTGATGATACTTACGGACATACTACAACATTCTGTTTTTTCACAGATGCATACATATCCAAGGCCATGAGTGCTTAGGCTGGGAGAAGAGTGAATGAGAGTGGTGGATATAAAGAAGTGGGAAAAAAAAGAATAAAATAAAATACGAGAAGGGCCTCATATAGATTACTGGTGAACTTTGTATGATTAACGCAACTCTTTACTTTTTGTCCCCCCATAAAAAACCAAACACGTGGTGGTCTCTCATGCATGACTTACAGATGTACCTGAAAGGAGTCAAATCATCACATCAATTAGGCCAATGACAAGGACAGAGTGGAGGTCTCTGAGAGTAACACTGTGTGTTGACTCATCAATATCCACAGCACCAAGCATATAACAGGCAGGAAATACATGCTTGGATGAATGAATAAAACAAAACATGTTGATATTCATCCAAACAGCATCCTCAGAATGACAAAAGTGAGCACTGGGAACTTCTTAGGAGGCAGATGTGTTTCCAGAAGGTGAGGGAAGAGAAAAGAGGTGCACTGAAACTGGTTTCCCAAATGTCAAGAGGGCTGCCTTATGCTCTGGAGAAAGATAAGACTCCAAGAAACAAAACGGTTATAAAGAACAGCCCGTAAAGCACATAGTAAAGCACAACATTAACACGTGCTTTGAACATTCCACCTGCTATAGGGCGCAGGAGATGAGTCTGGCTCCACTGTTACCCACAGGGTGAGTTGCACAATATACCATACAGTGTAACTGATACTCTGTGGCACCAAGGTCACTGGTGAAATCCCAGACCTAACTGCAAATTTGAGGGGAAATTACCTTCTTGGGTGGCGTGCAGCCTGTCAATGCTAATGGTTTCCAGAGTCCCGCCTGACTGGCTCAACTTCCCACCTGCAGCTGTGTGCACAGTAATCTCCATCCTCCCTTCCCTCTGACTCTGTATTTATGAGGCAAAAATGTAGCTTTTGAGCGTTTTATTCATTTTGAAATTTTGAAGCGTTCTATTCATTTTGATGATGCATGCAATGATGTCAAGGTGACTGGGTCTGGGCAGCCAAACCCTCTGTTCTAATTTCTAGTAACTAGTCATTGGTTCCTCTTATTTGCAGCCCATTCATTCCATAGCAGGGAACGTTCCCACTTGCTGAGCTGCAGTAAACCTTACTGGGGTGTGTTTCAGGAATTTTATTCTAGGTGCTGCTGTTTTGACATACAGTCATGTGAAGGTGAACGATCCTTTTATGGCAAAGAAGAACACTGGGGTTAAAAGGGTTTGGCATTTAGATTTGCCTGCTTTAGATAAAGAACCCAAGAAGTGAGTTCTTAATACTTCTCAGTCCAGTTTCTCACTTCTCCACTTGCGTGATATCAAATATTTTAATATAA
The DNA here is from genome assembly GCA_963574635.1 of Cheracebus regulus. NCBI lineage: Eukaryota > Metazoa > Chordata > Mammalia > Primates > Pitheciidae > Cheracebus > Cheracebus regulus. The sequence continues at coordinate 14,967 of CAUYQU010000201.1, forward strand.
AATTCCTTCTAATTTTGGTTTCATTTCCATTTTTAGGTACTGGAGTTTAAAACTACAAATCAATCTTTAAGCCAAAATAGCTGTTAGACCTTAACTTGAAAGTCAGCATCTTCAGAGACGCTGGTTTGGGACACGGGTTGACTTTGTAACTTACTTTAAACGGTGTGTGAATATAACCATCCTCACAGGAGAGTCAAGTAAGGCCTGGGAGAGGAAGGGGACATGGGGACCTGCAGATCAAAAGGTATAAAACTGCAGTTCTATAGGAGGAGTCCAGAGCGCTAACGCACAGCAGGAGGCTGTAGCTAATGACATATGATTGCACACTAGCGCTGTGCCATGGGCGATTTTAGAAAGAAAGAAAATGAAGTGGAGCCCAGGAAAGAACTGGACCCCACACCTGGCTGGAAAAGCCTCTCCCTCAAGCCCTCAGGAATCCCCTGTATCCCTAGCATTTGCCCATCCTGCCTCGTCTCAGGTCAGGATCATCATCTGAAACTTCTAGACAAGACTCTGCGAGCAATCCACAACCAGGCAGCAGGGAAAGTTCAGCCAGAGTCTTTCAAATGGAAAAGCCCAGACCAGGAGTCCTCTGCTCTGCTCTGTCTCCAGCCTCTCTGCAATCCATTCTGCAGGAAGGGTTCAGGGTGATCTTTTCAGAGCAGTGTGGATCATGTCACCCTCTCACCTCTTTTTCACCTCCTTCAACAGTTTCCCAGTGTCCTTGGTTTACCAATAAAACCACACTGTGATGGACAAAGTCCTGGACAGCTTGGTCCTGTTTACATCTCCAGTTCCACTTCACACCCAAAGTCTCTCCTGTGGCCACATGGGCCACCCATGTGCAACATTCCTGCATGCCTCAGGGCCCAGGCACATGCTGCCCTTCCCTGGGTTGCTACCCGTCTCCTCTTCTGCCACTGCCTCCTACTCATCCTTAGTTCTCAGGTCAGTACCACCTCCTCCAAGAACCTCTCCCTGATTTTCTGGTTAGGCCAAATCTGGTGAACTGCACCCTACATATTTTCTTAGGCCACTTCCCCGTTGGAATTTCAAATTACTAGGTGATGATACAGTTGTCTGTTTTTCAACTGAATGGTAACCACCAAGATGCTATGCCCATCTTGCAAACTGTTGGGTCCACAGTACCCAGCACAATAAGTGAGGATACGGGATCTCTATTTAATCACTGCCTGAATGGGGTAATGAATGAATGAGCAGGGCTGAACCCCATCATACAATTAGGATGACAGCCTCTGGCATAGAGTGGGAAAATGCATGTATATTGACAGGCTATTAACAGCAGGGTTATGCATTTAAAAGTATGACTTCATGGACTAGGGCAACAACTCCTTCCTACCGGGAAATGGAGATCTGGACTGACAGTAACAGCAAATAACAACTGACCATGCTGCTGCTGCCCGGCACCATGCTGGGAACCGCACTCACATGATTTCCAGAGGTTAAGTGAACATACTTGAAGTCACACTGGGTTAGAAACTTGGCTCCACTAGTAACTACAAGTGTGTCTTAAATAATTAGTGAAGTGTCCCAGGCCTGTTTTCTCATTTGTAAAAGAGAGAGTGACAGCATATACTTCAGACTGTTACTATGAGCTACAATATAGCAAACAGCAAAAATATCAATACTCTACTACCATCCCCATTTCAAACACAGGAAAACTAGTAAATAGCTGGGTCAGAAATCAAACAGAGGCATGTCTGGCTCCAAAGTCTTGCCTCTCTTCATTCTGCTCAGTATGGGGGTGGGCAGCATCAAGTCTCTTGGCTGAAGGTTTTTGGTATTTGCAGGTGAGTGAGGCTGGCACAGCTGTGGGGGTGACCAGGTGGCAGGCAGGCAGCTGTGCAGAGCTCTGACATAAGTGCAGGAGGAGAGCAGGTATCAAGTATTGGGACCGGGAAGCTCCATCAGGACTCATGGACACTGGGACCAGTTTGCAAAGTTAGAGTTGGGTGAGCAAGAAGTTGGCAATTGTAGGCCAAGCCTTGGAGGTCCTTGGATCAAGGCAGATCAAGCCTGGGGTGGGACAGGTCCTGCAAGAGATAAGGATGTGGGACCAACCGATGGAACAACAAGTTGTGAGTCCCACAGCAGACCAGTCCTCACAATAGCAGAGGGACCGCCTCCCGAGGCTTCAAGCCAGGGGGTCAGACAGCAAGAGGAGGAAAGTAACCTGCACCCAATATTGGAGCTGGGCATGCATTTTCCTGTAGAACTACGGATTATACACAGTGCTGGGGCCTACAGCATAGTGCGTGCAGCTCTATAACACACTGTGTCCTGAATCTCCCAGTACAAATCCAACTTCTACATTCTGTTCTTTTTTTTTGAAAAAAAAAAAAAAAAAAACTATTTTATTTTAGATCTCGCAGACACCTGTGCATGTTTGTTACAGGGGATCTTGTGCACTGGTTGGGACTGAACTTCTAGTGTACCCGTTCCCCAAATGGTGAACATCGTACCTGACAGGTAATTTTTCATCCCTCACCCACTCCCTCCTTCCCCTGTTTTGGAGTCGTGAGCATCTATTATTTCCATCTTTATGTCTGTGTGTACTACATTCTGTTCTTTCGTTCCAGGATAAAAACATGTACCTGTCAAATCATGGATCCCAATTTTGGGTTCAGAGAACGTGGCTCCTGTAACTATAGTTAAGCTCTACTGTGAAGTAAACCAGCTTTTGTGGACTGGGGTAATTTTTTGCAGGAAAATTTGTTCCAAGTTCCAGAGAACTTTTGGAATGGGACTCTTAGGCATGGCCTACATGGTAAAAAGATCTATTTGCTTTATTATCATTAAGCTCAACTATGATGTGCGGGGCTCTTCCTGGACATTGTTTCATTTTCTTCTAATCCACCAGAGATTGTATTTTAACAAAAATAGTAATCGTTAGTGAAAATGGTGGCTTCATAAGGAATCCAGGGTGCCCTCAACAACATATGAATCAAAGGCAAGGATTTTTACATTTCCCCCAAGAAAGCCCATCTTAAGAACAAGGCGAGGTTGAAGAGCTGATCTGCTGTAATGACTGTGTTGGCCCATCCGGTCGTGAATCGAAGAGGACCAGGGACTCCTGTCCACCCTGCAAGAGGACCTTGCTGGAACCTGCTCCCTGGGCCTGTCTTCTGCTTGACTTCCACCTGCTTTTCTGGGGGTAACTTCCTTTTGCTTAAGTGTGACTCTCTTGTCTCTAGGCTTTTTCTCTTCTTGTGGGCTGATCCTTCCCTCCCCAGTCCCCTTCCACCTCACTGTGTCCCCAATGCCTTCGTTCCTGCATTTTGCATCCCCTACAGCATCACCCTAGACCCCAGGTCGCCAGAGCCACAAGACCCTCAATGGCCTGGTTTACTGTCCCAGGGTCTGCTGCTTCATTTATATTCACTCTTCTCAGCTAACGAGGAGCTTTGTTTCACTCTTGGCACAAATAATATCAAAACAACAATCAAGAAGCAAAATGTCAATGGCAAATCCAGGCACTTGGGCATCCTTTGGAACAGCTGTTTTTATTGTCTGTTCCCCCGGCTGGCCCAGTTGTAGACGTGCTTTACCATTGATTTTTTTCACCATCCCTTAGTCACTCAGGGACAGAGGGTCTGCCAGGCACGGGGCTATTACCTGGAACACAAAGATGAAGCACTCATTTCCCAGAAGGAGTCCAGGCTGCATAGTTTATGATCAACTTTTAAAACTGCACCTGTGACAGTTCTTAAAAGATAAAAACACGTACAATGCTGTTTCTGATGTTTTCCTCAAGGATTTCTAAGAACTTTTCAGTCAAGAATGCACATCAGTGGTGCTCATTATCTTAATGAGTTTCAAAGTCCTCTTTTCTCTATTTTACAAGTGGAGAAACGTGTTTAGGTGTGAGAGGAAAACAAAATGGTCAGCTTAGTTTGGGCAGCACATTTTTAAGACATCAATGGAAACAGAAGGTGTTTCCACCACATGATTTGCTAGATTTAGTTTTTTCTCCTATTTGAGACTATTTTTGGTCCTAATTCTTCTGCAGACATTATTTCTTCTATAGAAATCTCTCTTCTCCCAGGAGGGAGACATCAGTAAATGGGGACAGCATGGCAGCAAATGCTTTCAGGCGGCTCTCCTTTCCACCCAGACGCGCTGCGAGACCAGCAGCAGAGGAAACCGCACTTCCTGTCCACCCATGCCTTCTGCACTCCAGAGGTGGAGGGCAAGGTGAGACACTTTCACTCATTTTACCTCCAGCTGAAATTACAGACAATAGTCACATTTCTTTGAACTAAACATTTAACTTTTACAAAGCAGGATAAGCAACACTGTCATAACTTTTCCAGGTCCCTGAAGTAGAAACAGGGCCAGCATTATGACTAATCTCATCAACAAACCTAGCTAGCCAGTATCAGAATGTCATGTGGTCATTAGAAAAATATAGGACATTTTAGCAATTCTACTTTTAAGTCTTAAGTTTATTTAAATCCTTGGTTTAATGGAAAGATTTTTCCCCTTTATTAACATTTGTTTTATTTTTAGGTTTATGATTGCAACATGGTATGTTGCCCAGGCATATTTATTATTTCAGCCAACAAATATTTACTGAGTAACTACTATTTGCCAAGAAGAGATCCAGGCCCTGTGGATATCATTATGTAAAATAAGCACAAGATCTATGCTTTCATGGAGCTGATATTTTAGTGAAAGATTAACTATGAAGAAAAAGTAAATTCATACTAAAGTGCTGTGATGAAGAGTAAGTGGGTGGTCCAGAGAGGCCTATAGGGAAGAACATTTAAATGGAGAGAGATCTAAGTGGCAGGAAGCTTACCTGTCCTGGCAGCAAGACCAGCACATTAAACTCCAAGCAACAGCATCTGCATAATCCTCAGGGGAAGTGACCAAGGCAGAGCAGCCTGGAGCACAGGTCCTGGGTCTACCATGTTCAATTAAGTGTGGCCTAAAGCCACCTCCTCACATATTCTAAGCTTGGTCTAAAGATTTTTCCATATAGAGGGAAAGGTAACCGAACGACAGGTGTAAAGAGACTGTAATTTACTCTTGCATGAATCATGGAGTATTGCCTCTCAAAGGCAATAAACTGTTCAAACTGTGTTCAAATAACAAGGCAAACGCTGAACTGCACCCAGTCCAGCTGTGTCTGTGCCTCATTTCCCTTTCCTGTACATCTCTTTTATTTTATGTATAGAAATCCTCTCTGACCACATGGCAGCGTGGAGTTGCTCTGAACCTGTTCTGGTTGGGATGTGGGAGGGTTGCTGCCATGTTCAAGAATCTTCCTTTGCTCAATTAAACTTTGCTAAATCCAATTTGTCCGAAGTTTTTCCTTTAACGACCACCAGGATTCAGTTATTTGAGCAGGTTTCTTAATTCCTATGAGGAGTTGTTTAAATCACTTTACTCCTCATTGGTAAAATGTAGATAATAAAAACTCCTAACTCACAGGATTGGTGCAAGGTTTAAGGAGTTAATGTATGTTAGAGTAGCACCTGATACATATTAAGTGCTGCATAAGGGAGAGTTATGATGAGTGCTATTAAATGTTCTAAGCATATACGCCCAGGTTCATAGCTGTACTATTCACAATAGCCCAAAGGTGGAAGCAACCACCAGTGTCTATTGATGGATGAATGGGTGAAGAAAATATGGTTTATTCATACAACAGGGTATTATTCAGCCTTAAAAAACGAAGAAAATCCCAGCACATGCTACCACATGGATGAACTTTGAGTGAAATAAGCCCATCACAGAAGGACAAATACTGAGTGATTCCACTTATATGCGGTGCCTAGAGTAGGCACATTCAGAGACAGGAAGTAGAAAGACGGCTGCCAGGGGCTGGGGAGAAAGGGCATCCAGAAGAGTGGTTTAATGAAGACAGAATTTCAGATCTGCAAGATGTCCTGAAGATTAGATGTACAAATGTGAATGTACTTAACATTACTAAATGGTACACTTCAAAATAACTAAGATAATAAACATATATGTATCTTACTACACATTTTTAAGAAGTGCTAAGTATAAAATACAATGTGAAATCAGAATCAGCGTAGAGACAGGGAGTAGCAGCTGTACAGCAGCAAAGGTTTTGGGGCGTGCAAGGTTGTACATCTCTGAGCTTCCATTCCTATCTTAATCTACACAACAGCACACCAGAGGTGCTCAGTTCATAGCCTGCCTGAATATTCATGGTGTTTCAGACTATTTCTCCCTCCCACATGTCCCTGAGGTCTAGTCAAGGTTCTTGTTGCAAGCAACAAAAACTAACAGGAGAGTTTATTTAAAAGATATTAGATGGGCTTGAGAATGAGGCTCAAGGCCAAACTTCCAGGAAGAACCCAAAATCATGCTGCAGTATGGGCCTGATGAGAAAACCGTGCCATTGACCTCACCAAGTGCTAAAAGCTTGTAGGACTGGCCTAAAGTCCATTTACTCAAATGTGGCAGTAGTTGCTATAGCCACCAGCACCAATGTCACCTATGTGTGAGGACAGACTACCACCCACAAGAACTGCATGCCTCAGCTGCCACTCACCAGGAAGGATAAATTCCATGTGGGACTTCCTGTTTCAAATTTCTAACATAAGGCAAATATTTCTATTATATCAACCAGAACATATGTAACAAAATTACATGCAGGTGAATCTGACTGGTGGAGTGTAAGTCACTTGCCTAGGCCCTAGTTGATGAAGAGGCTGGCACAGTGACTTTTCTCAGTTCTATCGTGGGGTAGTGGGATTCATAAACCTGGACATTTTTTTTTTGAGACAGAGTTTCGCTCTGTCACCCAGCGCCAGGCTGAAGTGCAGTGGCACGATCTCGGCTCACTGTAACCTCTGCCTCCCGGGTTCAAGCAATGCTCCTGCCTCAGCCTCCCAAGTAGCTGGGACTACAGGCATGCACCACCACGCCCAGCTAATTTTTATAATTTTTAGTAGAAACGGGGTTTCACCATGTTGGCCAGGATGGTCTCGATCTCTTGACTTCGTGATCCGCCCGCCTTGGCCTCCCAAAGTGCTGGGATTACAGGCATGAGCCACTGTGCCCAGCCAAACCTAGAAAGTTTTAAAAATTGCAAGGTGAACAGAGCAGCTGAAACCTTTACAAATGTCCTCTACAGTCTCTCCCTTGGCCTTCCAACATCAACATACACTCTTCTATACTTTAACCTAACAATCATGACTTAGCCAGAAAATGGTAAAACAAAAACAAAAACAAGAAAAATACTCACCACTGTCTTGGATTAAAAAAACTTGACATTATCAAAATATCAGTGACCCCTATGAAAATCTATAAACTCAGAGAGACAAGATCTACAGGATCAATGTTGGACAGGTTCTGCTTAAAATGCTAAAGGAGTCTCACATTTAGAGTTTGAGAGTTGACCTGGTCTGCACACATGGGCCAGGAGTCATCTGTGTATTAGGTTTAGTGCTGCATGAAATGACCAAGGATTCAGCTCTGGGCTACACTTAAGAGGATGTAAAAGAAAAGGAGCCAATAGCAGACACTGAGGAGGAGCCATTGCAACTCAGAAGGACCAGGAGAGAGCAACGCTGAGGAAAGAGAGGCTCCAAGGGCACTGCAGATGCACAGAAATGCTGAGATTGAAAAGGAAAATCATCTCTGGTTTGGCAAGTGGATTACTGGTAATCGCCCAGAATGCAGATTCAACTGAATCATGGAATGGAAGCCAGGGTTCCGGGGACTGGTGTGTGTGAGCAGGAGGGGGTAAGGAGAGGCAGCGAGTCTGAACAACCATGTCAAGAGGCTTATCTCTAAAGTGAAGGGGGTGCATCAGAAGCCCTGACAGAGCAGGGCAGCCCATGTCCAGCTCTGCCATGAGCACACACTGCGGAGATCCACCCGCCCCAGGCTCAACACGAACATTCATCATCTATGCGCCCAGTTCATACAAATCCTTGATTTTGCATTTATCTTTCTGCAAAGGCTCCACTGAGTTTATCCAGGTAGAAAGATTTTAAAGACAGTTTCTCTTCTGGTCTACAAATGGGTACTTAAATAGAGACAACAGTTTTGGCAATGACTTGAGGGCTTTTACAAACTAATTTTCATCAGTGATTCTACATTGCTTGTTCTGTTTGTCTAGGGTTAGTTACAAGCCATTTTCCATTCTAAGAACACAGCCTGTGGGAGAGAACAGCTTTTTTCTTATGTACTTGTATGTTCAATTTTGTACTTTCTCCAGTTCTCTCTTCCTTAATATTCTTGATTTGACATATGCACTTCTATCTTCTATACAAATGAGATGAGGGCATATGGATTGAATTCTTAATACAGCAAGCACATGTTACATCTTTATGCCAATGACACCAGCAATACCTTGCCATAACCAGCTGCAAATTCTCATTTAAGTCCTCTAGCTGTTAGAGCACTCAGTCAGTTGTTTTAAAGTGTACACAGGGAGTATCTCCTTACTCGAAAATTCCATAAAGTCTTACAAAGTTAAAACCTTTCTTGGCTGAGCACGGTTGCTCATGCCTGTAATCCCATCACTTTGGGAGGCCAAGGTGGGTGGTCACGAGGTAAGGAGATCAAGACCGTACCTGGCCAACATGGTGAAACCCTATCTCTACTAAATTAGAAAAAAATTAGCTGAGCATGGTGGCACGCACCTGTAGTCCCAGCTACTCAGGAGGCTGAGGCAGGGGAATCGCTTGAACCCAGGCGGCAGAGGATGCCGTGAGCCCAAATCATGCCACTGCACTCCAGCCTGGGCGACAGAGCAAGACTTCATCTCAAAACAAAAAACAGAGCTTTTCTTGACATAAAAACAGAGCTTCCAGGCATCCAGAAAAACAGCAAAGTAAGTGACAATGTCAAGAGCCCTTAGAGTACAATGAAAAATGTTTATCAACAACAATGCCAGCAAGGAACATTAAATCTGATGTGATACAATGCAGGGTGTGCTTGTTTGCACGTACACTCAAGACACCACAGGAACAAGCTCCAAACCACAGGCCTGAGTCAGACCACAGGTCACATCTCTGCATGCTGGTTTTCCCTAGTTCCACCAGAGAGAAGCAATTGCGGATACGGGGTGAGGTACTTTATATCTAAGTCTTGGCCTCCTCCCTCTGTAAATTACAGACAATCAGACCCACTTCACAAGGTTGTTATGAGAGTTAAATACATCGATGCAGATAAAGTTCACTCCAATGCCTTGCACCAATAATGGTGGTGGTGGTGGTGATGTTATTATTCCACTTGAGCGCCACTCTCTGAAGTTCAGCATAGCAGGCTAAGCTCCAACTAGCTTGTGGATCACTTTGGACAAGGTTTGGCTTCCCACCCTTTGGTCTTGCTACCCCACCTTTCCAATGTGTCTAGTATTAGAGTCCAAGGCTCTGGTGACTCCACTGAGATGCAGCTGTCCCCTCTACAAAGGAATCACATTTCATCATTCAAGCAGTTTATGACAGGGCTTAAGCACTAGTTTCCTATGCATCTCTAGTTCTGCTTGTTGTACTAGAGTCCTTCCTGAACCATGAGTGCATTCATCATGCTTCTCCAGGGAAACAAAACCAACAGGATGTACATACAAACACAGACATTGACACAGATGTAGACATATACATAAACCTAAGGACCTGGCTCCTGCAATTGTGGAGGTCAGCATGTCCTAAGATTGGCAGCCTGGAGGCCCGAGAGAGCTGAGGGCATAGTTCCAGTCTGAAGGCCGGCAGTTTTGAGATCCAGGAAGAGCTGATATTTTGGTTTGAGTTGGAAGGCAGGAAAAAACATGATATGCCAGTTTAGAGACACAGTCAGGGAGAAGGAATTCTTTATTACTCAGGGGAGGGTCAGCCTTTTATTCTATTTGAGGCCTTTAACTGATTAGAAGAGACTTACCCAAATTAGGGATGAAATTTGATTTCACTCAGTCTACTGATTTAAATGTTAATCTCATCCAAAATCATTCTTGGCTGGGCGCGGTGGCTCATGCCTGTTATTCCAGCCCTTTGGGAAGCCAAGGCAGGTAGACCATTAGGTCAAGAGATTGAGACCATCCGGGCCAACATGGTGAAACCCTGTCTCTACTAAAAATAAAAAAATAAAATAACTGGGTGTGGTGGCGTTTGCCTATAGTCCCAGCTACTTGGGAGGCAGAGACAGGAGAATCACTTAAACCTGGGAGGTGAAGGTTGCAGTGAGCCAAGATTGCACCACTGCACTCCAGCCTGGTGACAGAGTGAGACTCCATCTCAAAAAAAACAGCAACAAAAATCATTCTCACAGAGACACACGGAATTATGTTCAACCATGTACCTGGGCACCCTGTGGCCCAATCAAGTTAACACATAAATTTAATCATCACAATAAGCACACAGTTCCAAAGTAAGGCCTAAGTTAATCACTAAAGTTCCACTGGTTCAGAGCAGACACATCCCAAACCATTAACAAAACAAACCAGAGAAGCCAAAGGTCGGACTTCTAGAAAAAGATATCGCCCCCTCCTTCTTTTCAGAGGGTGCCAATCCTATCCCGAGGAAAGTCAGCACTTGAAGGATGGAGGAGGCAAAAAAACCCCAGAGAAATGCTGCAGCCCTGGTCAGCCATGCATGAAGGCCATTTCCTCAGACATTTCCATTGCCCAAGCAGATCCATCATGTTTACCATGCAAACAAATTTAGATGGGTTTTCTGTCACCTCCAAGATGAAGTCTAACTGCTCTACTCTGACACTGGAACTGTTCTTGTCAACAATCTGCCTGTGCTCCAGAACTCTGAACTCCTAGCAAGCAGTCAGTATGCGCAACACCATCCCAGCTAAATGACGCTCTTGGAGCTGGGAAGATATCCCTCAAATACGCATGCTGCCTCTGTGCAATGAGTTACTTGCCAGAGTAAGCCTCCTACCTGACCCTTAAATCGCAAGCTGATAGGAATACTCTCCCAGAGTTAACTCACAATTGGAACCATCCTTTGGCCTCTGAGATTTGCAGTGTTGGTCACCTTTTGGGGTCAGTCCCTCAACCCTGCCATTTTCCAACTTTCTCACTGTCACAACAGTCAGTTCCATTTGGTCTTAAATTATGGACAAATGATAGAATTATTGAACTGGCAATATTACGTGAATAACAGGATAAATAAACAGAGAACGGTTGTTGGCAGTATAAATGCTGTTAAGTGTTCAAATAAAAATAGTGCCTGTTAGGCATGTACCCCTTGAATGTAAAATTAAGAAAAATAGAAACAAAGTAAGTCCTGGCCAGGGAAATCAGGTAAGAGAAAGAAACAACTTCAACAATGTTTCAGGATGCAAAATCAATCTGCAGAAATCATTAGCATTTTTATACACGAAAACAGTCAAGCTAAGAGCCAAATTACGAACAAACTCCCATTCACAAGTGGCACAAAAAGAACAAAATACCTAGAAATATGGCTAACCAGGAAGGTGAAAGATCTTCGCAAAGGGAACTATGAACCACTGCTCACTCAAATAAATCAGAGATGACACAATCAAACGAAAAAACATTTCATGCTCATGGATAGGAAGAATCAACATCGTAAAAATGGCCATACTGCCCAAAGCAATGTACAGATTCAAGGGTATTCTTATTAAACTACCATTGAGATTCTTCACAGAACTAGAAAAAAAAACTTTTAAAAAATTCATATGAAATCCAAAAAGAGCCCAAATAGCCAAGGCAATCCTTAGCAAAAAGGAGAAAAGTGGAGGTATCATGCTACCCGACCTCAGACTACACCACAGGGCTACAGTAACCAAACAGCTTCTGCACAGCAAAAGAAATTATCAACAGAGTGAACAGACAACCTACAGAATGGGAGAAAATATTTGCAACTGTGCATCCAACAAATGTCTGATATCCAGCATCCATAAGGAACTTAAACAAATTGACAAGAAAAAACAAACAACTCCATTAAAAAGTAGGCAAAGAATATGAACACTGTTCAAAAGACATACATGACGACAACAAGCATATGAAAAAAAGCCCATCACTGATCATTAGAGAAATTCAAATCAAAACCACCATGAGATACCATCTGATGCAGTCAGAATGGCTATTACTAAGGCTGTCACTGTGTGAGAATGCTAGTCAAAATAGTCAAAAAAATAACAGATGCTGGCAAGGTTGTGGGAAAAAAAGGAACACTTATACACTATTGGTGGCAGTGTAAATAGTTCAACCATTGTGTAAGTCAGTATGGCAATTCCTCAAAGACCTAATAACAGAAATACCATTTGACCAAGCAATTTCATTTCTGGGCATATATAAAAAGGAATATACATTTTTCTATTATAAAAGACACATGCATGTGTATGTTCAGTACAGCAGTATTTCACAAATAGCAAAGACATGGAATCAACTTGAATGCCCATCAATGACAGAATGGATAAAGAAAATACGGTACATATATATTACGGAATACTATGCAGCCACAAAAAAGAATAAGATCATGTCTTCTGTAGGGAGGCCATTATCCTTAGCAAACTAACAGAGGAACAGAAAACCAAATCCTGCATGTTCTCACTTATAAGTGGAAACTAAATGGACACATAGAGAAGATAACACACGTTGGGGCCTATAGAGTGTGGAGGGTGAGAGGAGAAGAGGATCAGGAAAAATAAGTAATGGGCACTTGGCTAATGCTTGAGTGATGAAATCATTTGTACAACAAATCCCCATGATACAAGTTTATGCAATGAACCTGCACGTGTACCCCTGAACTTAAAAGTTTTAAAAATAAAATTTTAATTAAAAACAAAGCAAAAGGAAATTGTGCGTATTCGGCCAAATCAGCAGCTTATTATACCTGAAGATTCTGTTCCAATGGTGGCAGAGCACAGAGCCTTCCATGCTGTTAACTTCAAAAGAAATATTAGTTTCAACTTTTCAACTCAATGAGCTTTAAATTTTATATATATTACAGCTCCATCATTGTGAATTTACTTACATAACTTCCTCGGATCTACTTATATTTTTGATGTATACAAAAATGTGAGATTGGTATTTAATGGAGAAGCAGTTCTTTATGTTTTGCTTTTTATTAAGACACCTAGTTTTGATGCTCTTAAGTTTAATGTCTAAATCCCTATTTGACCTAATCATGCTTCTTGACTTACAAAGGGTACATACAGCTCAAGAAGTATAGAACAAAAAGCAGGGACCTGGGATTAGCAGGATTTGCAGCTATTTGCTATCTGGAGTCCGGTGTTAATTCATGGAAGTCATAAGTGAGCAGAATTCTGAGCAGAGATGAGAAAAGTGTAAAGACTGAGACTGAAGTGTTAAGATTGGGCAGGCAGAGTGCCTGGGCTGGGAAGTCTGCACAGCTTGGTGGGGTGTGGGTGACATGGAGCTGGTGGGTGCTGGATCATAGCCATGAGGGAACAGAAAGAAATACAACCAACTTCATCTGCTTCCAGTTTATCCCTGAACTGGGTACAGTGAGGATGGCACAAGAGAAATGCATTAGACTCTAAGACTGTGAGGTTAGCAGAAGCTGCTTTAGCTATTATCTTGCAAATGGCAACCCCAGGCCTCTCTTTGGTTTGGTTTGTCCCTCCCTAGGTTGTGGTTCCATGGCTGTCCACCAGATCTGGCCTGAGTCTGAATCTGGCTGCCACGGAGGGATAATGTCTGCTGGAGTTTGAAGACTGAATGTGCAGTTGGCATTGTCAACCTGAGTCTGCTCTGTTTTTAAGCCATGGTGTGTGCCAAGCAGCAGAGTCCTGTTTGAAAGAGTGAGGAGGGAAATAAAGGGTAAGAGGGGACCTGAGGCATGAATATAGACCACTCCTGGCCCCTGACGGCAGGGCCCAGGCTGCCATGAAAGGAGCCATTGTGAGCACAGTGGGTGCCAGCTGTCCTCCTCTGTGAGTGAGGCAGTCCTGCCTTTGAGAAGTGCCTCTGCTCTGATGCACAGCTGAGTGGCAGGTTTGTCCCAGGGAGGTACAAAATTGTGGCCTGTTTGGCAGCTGCTCTACCATGATAAGAGTCCTAGGCTTGAAACTGGGAAAAGAAGGTGGAAGCTCTGGGAGTCTCACCTTCCAGCCGTATGACTTTGGGCAAATCCTTTAAACTCTAAGTCTCAGTTTCCTCATCTGCAAACTGGGGGAAAGAATGCTTGCTTCAAAGAATTGGGATGAAGATCAAGTGTTATGAGGTACATGTGAGATTCAGGTGGGACATATCTGGACAGAAATAAGCCCTGTTTAAGCCACCACCCTCTGGTGGGGTTTGGCACTTTGGTGTGAGCAGATGAATTTCCTTACCTGGTCTTATCCATTCTGGTCACAGACTGATTAATTCAACTATTACCTGGGTCCATGTGTAACCTAAAGGTACAATATAGGTATGTACCCTTAACAATGCATAATCAATAATGATGGTAATAGATTACAGTTGTTTCACACATACTATGTACTTGGCATTAGGCAAATGCTTCAGATGTGCTATCTCATTTAACCTTTACAACAGCCCTAGGAAGGCCAGACCAATCTCAGGTTTCCCTGTGACAATGTTTAGCTCAGATTACTTAAGGGGTCCAAGACCAGTCAAGTTGTAAGCAGCAGATCTGAGATCCAAACCCAAGCATTTGGACTTCAGAGCCCATGCTTTAGAACTTAGAAATATTTTCTAAAACTTAGTTTAAAATGACAGAACCCGCACCACTGTCAAAAAAGCTATGTATGGTTGAACAAATTTGGCTTTACCATAAATATCTATGAAACAAACACAATACTATGTGGTTCTAGTGTTAATTCCATCCACTCATCAATAATAAACTGTTTATATATTTAGTCAGGTGTGGCTTAGAACACGTCGCTGATCAGTCCTCTGAGGAGCTTGTATTTTCGTTATCCAATTCCATGTTCCTTGCTAATACTCATTCACATATCCCATGCTGTCTTGAACAGCCAGTGACTTCTCAGTGTTTGACTGGGGTAAGACTTGCTCAAAAGTAAGACTGAGGTTCAGAGTTACAGGTGGTTGTATTTCCAAAGCGTCCATGACTGCTTCTTGGAATCTGTTACTACACAGAATTGTGCAGTGGAGGAACATGAAGAGGCTCATAGCCCTCCCACATGTGCTCTGCCTCCCATCTGGTACCCCTCATACAGCCCTCCCCACCACACACCCCAAAACCCCCACTGTGAAGCTCAGCACATGGGGAAGTCTGGAAATCACCGTAGACGAAGTGGACAGCTCTTGGTAGCTGAAGGGCCACCTAAAAAGTTTCTTCCCTGTATGGTTGTTGTTGATATTAGTTGTCATTGATATATTTTATGTTCAATGTACATTAAGCCCCCTAACAGGTAAACAACAGAGTTTTGCTACCCAAAGTTATAAAGATTTAAAGTTTCTGATATTAAAACTATAAACGTTATAAAGTTACATAGAGCCCAAGGTAGACTATTCTAGGTGTTCTCAGTCTGATGAGGCTCAGCGTTGCCTCTTTATGCTGTTGTGGGATTCCACAGAACACTATCCCAATGCACAGTGTCTTTTGAGCACTTGGCTTCTCTATTAGACTGTATCCTTCGAGATGGGAAGAACAATGTATTGTATATCACTTTCTTCCCAGCATTTTACACAGTGCCCGGTATGGAACAGGTGGTTAGTATAGTTTCTTCAATGGATGGATGAATAGAGAGTAGATAAATGGAAAGAAGGGAAGAAGAAATGATGGATGGACAGGTAGATATATGAAGAAAGGATGGATGGATAAAAGGATGAATAGAAGGAAGGAAGAATAGAGGATGAATGGATGGAAGAAAGGAAGGAATGAAGAATGGATGGAAGGATGAATAGAAGGAGAAATGTATAGATATTTGAATGTACAGATGGAGGGAAGAATGGAAGGAGGAAGGAGGAAGGATGTGTGGGTAGATGGATGGATGGATGATGAATTCCCCTATCTTTCAGGCCTCTGAATCTTCAAGATATGGCTTTGGCTTCTTCTGCAGATTTGCCCTGTGGCTCAGTGTGGTATTTGTAGTGAGCAATATGCAGTTAGGCCAACTGTGGGGGGCTCAGATATGGCCCTGCCCTGCCATCAATGAGTGACATTTAAATGTCTCTTCTTCTGTTTCAGGGTCCCATCCATGATGCCGCCTTGCATTTTATTCATTTTATTATCCTGGCTCCTTAGTCTCCTCTGGTCTATAACAGTTTCCCAGGTTTTCCATGTATGTTTTGAGGAGTACTGATCAGGTATTTTACAGAATTTTCTTCAATTTGGGTTTGTCTGATGTTTTTCTTCTAATTAGACTGGACATGAGGCTTTTTGAAAAAAAAACAACAAAAAACCTACCCAGAGGTGAAGTCACATTCTTTTGGAGGTACATGACACACTGATGACATCATTGGTGATGCTGACCTTTATCACTGATTAAGAAGTCACCCAGCAGCATTTTAGTTTGGCTGCTATAACAAAGTACCATAGACTGGATAGCTTAATGCCAACAGAAATTTGTCTTTCACAATTCTGCAGGCTGGCAAATCCAAGGTCAAAGTACCAGAAGATTCAGTGGTGACAGCCTACATCCTAGTTTGTAGATGTCTGTCTTCCAATGTCCTCACATTGCAGAAGTGGTGTGGAAGCTCTTTTTATAAGGATGCAAATCCCATTCACGAGAGCCCCACTCTCATGACCCAATAACCTCCTAAGGGCCTCACCTCCTAATACTCTTCCATTAGGGGTTAGGATTTCAACATATAAACTTCAGAAGGACAAAAACATTTCTCCACTGTGAGGTTACTGCTTTCCCTCTGATTTGAGATTGATTTATATGTAATCAGAATGTAGTCTAGTCACTCAAATCATGGACTTGATAAAACTGAGACTGTAGCCATTTCAGTAGCTCTGTTGTCTGTTGTGATACTAACATACTGTGAGCTTTAGAACTCATTCAGTGATTTGTGACAGGCTGGTCCATTGACAGGAAAAATCATCTGGAGGTAGAGTGAGACCCAATGAAGCTGGAGATCAGGCAGAGTAAACACTGACAAGAGAAAGTGCTGAAAAGGTAGGTGGGAATGGCTGACTTGAAGAAGATGGCAGAAGCAGAGCAGATCCAGGGCACAGGAGCTCCAGGGGCACCCACCGGAGGCAGTGAGACCACACAGCAAGGAATCAGTTCCTCAGAAAGGAGGCAGGCAGGCAACAGAGACCTTAGTTCATTGAGGAAGTCATCTCTGAGATCTCCTGGAATAGTGCTGGAATGGTGAGTGGAGAGCCTTTATCCCTATGAGTGAGGCAGGGAACAGGACACAAATTCAGGACAGTGACTAAGAGGAGAAAGCTGGATGACACACGCTGTTTCTGTTTGGTTTTCTTTGCTTTTGTTTTATAAAGGGTGAAACAACAGCAAGGAGAAGGCTGCCCCCTCTTCCTGACCCTGAGCTGCAGAGGATGTGGGAGGAGGAGCTGCCCCTACTTGAGTGGGCTCAGGGAAGCTGTGTTCTTGGGTGGCGGCCAGGGTTCAGTTCAGTAAGGACACAGAGGAACATTTAGTGATGAGTTTGGTTTCCTACAGGGAGGGTTCTGGAGGGTCTGGCAGGCATGTTTGGGAGGGAAGACCAATGAGGCACATGGGCCAGGGGAGATGATGGCAGTCAGAGGCCAGAGGGGCTTAGGTTTTGGGCACAGATTAAGCATTGTGATAATACAATAAACACAGAAAGTAATCTGTATGTTAAGTAGCTTGATTTTGCCAACCCACAATGTGTACAAATTTCAAAACCTGCTGTACATGATAAATACATACAATTTTTACGTGTCAATTAAAAAATGATATATGATCCTATACTAACTTCTCCTATGAATCCCTACTGAGTGATCTTTCTGTGCCTGTGGTGGATTAGCAAGGAGGAGGCAGACATGAATAAAACCAGGTCCCAGCTGTGGAGCTCACCCTCACGTCAGGCAGGCCTGGGGCCAACACCTGGTGAGCGCTGGGAGGAGGATCCAGGTCAAGGCTGGCTGAGGACAGAGGGCAGGGCTGGGTCTCAGGCAGGGGACCCTGAGGCCCATCCCAGGGAGGACATCTGAGCTGGGATGGGAGCTTCTGGCCCATGCATGCTGTGGAAGCATCAGACCTGGGAGACCAGAGGCAGAAAGGAGTGGAGGCCCTTGGAGGTCCTGGCTTGGTCTTTGGGCTTTATTCTGAGTGTGATGTGAGGAGGGGGTGTCCAGAGCAGAACAGTCAGGATCTGGTATCATGTGGTCAACCTGTGGCATGGGGGGTTCAGCCCACCTGAACCCGTGGTCCACAGCATGAGCTTCATCAGCAGCCAGCTGGGAGGACAAATAATTGCCCTGGTCTCCCAGAAGTGGCCAGCTGCAGGCAGCACTGGCTGTTTTCTAAGGGCAAGTCAGCAGGAGGAGCAATTGTCTTTAGCTCCTGAGATTCACAGAATATGGAAACAGAAGTGGCTGCTGGGCAAGGAATATGGTCTCTGGGAACTGACAGTGTCAGCCTGGATGGGTTCTTTGTGCCAGATGCCCACCCGCTGCAGGCAGGGAGATCTCGGCTCCTCTGGAAGAGGCCCACTAGTCAGTACTCATTGTGGGGTCTGAATTGGTTATCCTGGCTATAAAGAAAGGCCTTATGCTTCAAGGTTGCTGGCACGTGAACTCTGAGGAGGTGCTGGGAAGGGTGCCCCTCATCCTGAGTCTCCCCACTCCAACCTCTACAGGGAACTTTGGCTTTGCTAACTTGGAGGCCCTGGCACTGTCAGATGGCTGGATCATGACCACAGAATGGCATCCACAAACGTGTGCTTTGCAACAGTTTGCAAAGAAATTTCCTGGCAAAGCCCACCCCAAATCAGTTTACAAATCCCGATGCTTTCCTCAATCTTCAAGAAGGGCGATGAAGGATGGAAGATAACAAAGCATGCGCACACATGCAGACACGGCACACAGGCACACACAAACTCTTGTGCAGTACAGCTCAGGTGCGGTCATGAAGATACTCCACTGGGTCCCCCTTACACAATTCCAGACACACTTGAGCCCAACCTTTATAAGAACATAGAAAATGAGAACTGGCTGAAGTCTCCTTCATCAACTGATCCCCACCCTCTATTTTGCAAATAAGAAGTGTGGCTCCACGGAGGTAAGATGACCCAGGTTCACAGAGCTCTAGAGTGGCAGGGCTGGTGGGAAGTCAGAGTCCCTTGGCTGCCAGCACTGTGTGCCTCAGTGCCATTGGAGAATTTCATCCCATGTGCCCTCAGTTCTCTTCATCCTGATCAGCCCCCAGTTGGTCCCTGGCCTCCTGCCCCAAGCCCTTCAGTCCTTCCTCCAAAGATGACAGTCTCACCCCTAAACACAGGATTTTGCACTGTGCTCCATCAACAGCACTTTGAACCATGAGAAGTGGACAATTCCAGAACAGCATCAGTAGTAAGCAGCCACACTGTCCCAGAGACAGTAGAGCATCTGAGATGTGAACAGGCCTGATAGGAGTCACACAGGCAACTGAGTGTGGTTTCTCAAAATACTCCCATTGGTGGGTCAGTGACACTTCCATTGCACCTAACATCTCTGGACGTCTGCCTCAAGGCAGCAACAAGCAGCGTAAAGTAGGCTTTGAGTCAAAGGTATATAACCTAAAGCTTAGTTCTAAAACATACAGGTTAGCTGTGTGGCTTTGGGTGAGTTAATTGCTCTGAATCTCAGTTTTTTTTTTAATTTTTAAAAAATGTTTATCTTAGGTTTGGGGTACATGTGAGGTCTGTTATATAGATAAACTCAGCAGTTTATTGTATAGATTATTTCATCAACTAGGTATTAAGCCTAGTATTCATTAGTTATTTTATTCTGCTACTCTTCCTCCTCCCACCCTCCGCTCTCAAGTAGACGCCAGTGTCTATTGCTCCCTTCCTGGTGTTCATGAGTTCTCATCATTAAGCTCCTTTTTATAAGAACATGTAGCATATAGTTTTCTGTTTGTGCATTGGTCTGCTAAGGATAATGGCTTCCAGCTCCATCCATGTCCCTATAAAAGACATGATCTCATTCTTTGTTATGGCTACATAGTATTCCATGGTGTATATGTACATTTTTTAAACCTAGTCCTACCATTGGTGGGCATTTAGGTTGATTCCATGTCTTTGCTATTGTTGACTAGTGCTACAATGAGCATTTGTATCCATGTGGCTTTATGGTAGAATGATTGATATTCCTCTGGGTACCTACCCACTAATGTGATTGTTAGGTCAAATGGCAGGTTTTTTTAGCCCTTTGAGGAACTGTATATTACTTTCTACAATGTTTAAACTAATTTATGATCTCATCAACAGTGTATAAGCATTTTCTTTTCTCTACAACCTTGCCAGCATCTGTTATTTTTGAAATTTCAGTAATAGCCATTCTGACTGGTGTGAGATAGTATCTCTTTGTGGTTTTACTTTGCATTTCTCTAATATTAGTGATATTGAGCTTTTTTTCATATGCCTGTTAGCTGCATGTATGTCTTATTTCGAAAAGTGTCTGTTCATGTCATTTGCCCACTGTTTTTTTTTTTTTTTTTGAGACACAGTCTTACTTTGTTGCCCCAGCTGGAATACAGTGGCATGATTTCAGCTCACTGCAACCTCCACCTCCAAGGTTCAAGTGATTCTCCTGCCTCAGACTCCAAAGTAGCTGAGAGAGGTTACAGGCACACACAAGCACACCCAGCTAATTTTTGTATTTTTAGTAGAGACAGGGTTTCGCCATGTTGGCCAGGCTTGTCTTGAACTCCTGACCTCACAAAGTACTGGGATTACAAGAGGGAGCCACCATGCCTGGCTGCATTTGCCCACTTTTTAGTAGAGTTGTTTGTTTTTCTCTTGTAAATTTGTGTAAGTTCCTTATAGATGCTGGATATTAGATCTTTGTCAGATGCTAGTTTGCAAATATTTTCTCCCATCCTGTAGGTTGTCTGTTCAGTCGGTTGACAGACAACCTTCTGTTGTGTAGAGGCTCTTAAGTTTAATTAGCTCCTATTCATCAATTTTTGCTTTTCTTGCCATTGCTTTTGGCATCTTTGTCATGAAATGTTTGCCTATGCCTACGTCCAGTATGGTATTGCCTAGGTTGTCTTCCAGGGTTTTTATAGTTTTGGGTTTTACATTTAAGTTTTAAATCTTGAGTTAATTTTTGTACAGGGTGTAAAGAAGGGATCCAACTTCAATCTTCGTCATATGGCTAGCCAGTTATCCCAGTACCATTTATTGCATAGAGAATTCTTTCCCATTGCTTGTTTCTGTTAGCTTTGTCAAAGATCAGATAATTGTAGGTGTGCAGATTTTAAGTACTTCTGGGCTCTCTATTTTGTTCTACTGGCCGATGTGTCTATTTTTGTGTCAGAACCATGCTGTTTTGGTTACTGTAGCCTTGTAGTATAGTTTTAAGTCAGGTAACGTGATGCCTCCAGCTTTGTCCTTTTTGCTTAAGATTGCCTTGGCTACTTGGGCTCTTTTTGATTCCACGTAAATTTTAAAATCGTTTTTTCTAGTTCAGTGAAGAATGTCATTGGATGCTCTCAATAAAACTAGATATTGAAGGAACATACCTCAGAATAGTAAGAGCCATATATGACAAAACCACAGCCAACATCACACTGAAGCATTCCCCTTGAAAGCTGGCACAAGACAAGGATGCCCTCTCTTACTACTCCTATTCAACATAGAATTAGAAGTCCTGGCCAGAGCAGTCAGGCAAGAGAAGGAAATGCAAATAGGAAGATAAGTTAAACTATCTCTGTTTGCAGATGACATGATCCTATATCTAGGAAACCCCACAGTCTCAGCCCCAAAGCTCTTCACCTGGTAAACAACTTTAGTAAAGTTCCAGGATACAGAATCAATGTGCAAGAATCACTAGCTTTTTCCATTGTAAAATGGATATACTTACACTTACTTGACAACACTAATGAGAGGATTAAATGAGACAATAGAAATGAAAGTATCTGTCCTTGGCATGTAATAGCCTCTCAAAAATGTTTTTTGTCTTCCTCCTTTGGGGATTCCACCTCAGAAATGCATACATGAGTATAAATGACTTGGCAGTGCCAAATCTCTTTCTTTTGAAAGTGGCCAAAGCCTATTTGGATTCAAGTGCAGCCAGTGAGACTGGAAATCAAGTGGAAACATAAGGCACTCCCCTACATTAGTACTGAGAACAGTCTTCTGGGAGATGAAAGACAAGCTTTTTTTGTCACTTACCAAGTCCCAAGCACTGTGCTGGATGGTGAGGTTATAGCAGTGCACACACCATGGCCCTAGTCCTGGAGCTCAGAGGTCTACATGAGACACAGTGGCGTCATTACTAGGATAAACAAATGCACAGCTGCCCAAGAAAGGTGATGTTCAACACTAACTTCTGTGGGGTTGAAGACATTCTGGCAAGTTTGTGTAAACATAAATCTTGCTACCTGAAAGGTTAACCAGTGAACCTATAGCCCCCCACAACATACATCATAAGAAAGAACAATTAGACAGTGCTCCCAATAGTTAGCTATTATTCACTGATCTGACACAATTTATCAAACTTAAAAATAAGTAACTAATAATCTAAATTTCATAATTATGTAGGCAGTTTTGAAGTCCTGAGTTTCACACCAAGAAAGTTATGAAGTTAGTAATTTCCTCTTCTAGAATCTCCAATCAGGTCATCAGTCCTCTAAGTTATGTGTAGCCCTTCGGCATACAGATGAGTCTCACATGTGTGAGCTATTCTTTTGTCCCTGATGTAGTAATTACCCAAGGCAGAAACTCTATTTTGCCTTGAGTGATTTTTCTGTTTTGCCTCTATTTTCTCAGTCATAAAATGGAGATATCAGAATTACCTACTGAAGGAGTTGTGGCGAGCATTAAATGAGTTGATATAATTAAGGGTGTTTAAACAGTGCCTAAATTAAGTGAGTCTGCTATTACCATTGTTAATCTGATACCCAGACAATAATATCAGGTAGAGAGTTGCTGACTAGGTAAAGAGTTTCCAACACTAGAATCCTTCCTTCCACTATGATCAAAATATGTCACCCTAAGTAAGCTTTCTGAGTTTGGTTTCATGGCCAGCAATAACTAAATTTATGTAGCCTCATAATTATGTAAAGATAAATAAATACAAAGACATAACACTCCAGTGTAAGATCAGGTGTGGGGCCACAGCATGGCCAGAT
The DNA here is from genome assembly GCA_963574635.1 of Cheracebus regulus. NCBI lineage: Eukaryota > Metazoa > Chordata > Mammalia > Primates > Pitheciidae > Cheracebus > Cheracebus regulus. The sequence goes on from CAUYQU010000201.1 coordinate 38,148, forward strand.
GTCAACTCATCTTGGGTTGGGTGTACGAGGCAGGAATGACACTGCCAGGTTTGAATTTGGCCGTATCTGCTTTCTGCATCCCATGGTCCACTGCCACAGCATCCATGGAATGAAGATGTAATAAAGTGGAGTTGAGGCGGCATGGGGAGGAGTTTCCATACGAGCTGCTGAGATCGAAAGAGAGGAGAGAGAGATCTGGAGTTGTACTAGTCCTCCCTGGACCCCCAAGGGTAGGGCTGAGCTCTGAACCTCCTCTCCTACCTGACTGCAGTGTTGATTTAGGGTCAAGGTGCTCAGAGCAAGAGATCACACATATTTATGGTGTGGCAATTTTAAAAGGCCAGGCTTGCCCGTCTTTAGGAAGTCACATTTCTCATGATGATTGGAGGCTGGGGATAGGGGTAGGGTGCAGAGAAAACAACGAAGTAGAGTTTATGCCTAAAAAAGATAAATCCAATTCCCAACCCTGCACCAGTCCTTTCAGTGCATTTGGTAGTTAAGACATTCATGCAGAACATCCCTCACCACTCAGTCCCATACGGATGCAGTCACAGGACTCTGAGGAAATGCCCTGTTAAAACTGGCTTCTCTGAGGTGCTCCATTTAACAGCATCAGGAAATCACCTCACTAAAGGTGAAGTAAAGAGACCCCTCCGCAGACAAGGAAAATATTCAGGACTTTGGACCGACAACTGCAGTGGGACTGCAAAGCGTCGCAGGCTGAGAAGTGGCCTAGATTAAGAAGTTCCATTTCCCCTGCCCCTGCACATCCAAGTCAAGGATAAGAAAGTACACTCCCTTCTTATGTGCAGGATGATTTGAAGGGGCAGAACTGGACCTTTGGCCAGATCAGCTTGGAAATCTTGTGAGACACACACAGCAATGTGCTTGTCTTTTCTTTATTCCTCTCCCAAAACAAAGCCACCAAAAGGGACAGTCTTTTAAGTACCATGTATTCCCATTTCAGAAAGCAAGGCTGTCCAAAGAAGCCATCACTTCAATTCACTCAAGATATATCCATGCATACATATTCTCCCCTATGTACTAGATAGTGTGCTGGGCTCTGTGGGTACGGCAGTAGGCAATTCACACAACACAGCGCTTGTACTGCAGAAAAGAAACAGTCAAGTAATTAACAGTGACACTAAGGACAGAAGGACAGAGGGCTATGGGAGCATGCCAGGTGAGCATCTAACCCATCATATATCTTGTATGGAAATGGAATAACAAGTCTAAGGGTAAGTCTTTTCTTTTGCTACTTGAAAAGCTGAAACGCAGATCTATATGGTTAACCAGATGTGTAAGCTTTTTCTGTCCACCCCTTTCCAGAACTTCCAAAGAATCTCTAAATGGGTCTAATGCATTTTAAGGTGGACATATGGTAGATACTCACTGAGACTGTTCTGGGCACTTTGTTCTATTCCCTCATCAATTCTAGTTTTAACTTTTTCTATTTATTCATTTGATAAAAACTAACTTCCTCTATTCAACTGTTTTGACATCTGTGAAATTCTGAAGGGTGCCCTTCATCCCATCTTCCTATCACAACCATGCGCTCTGCCATTTCAGGGGACTTTTCATGGAGAAATCTAAAGAGTAGATAAAAGAAAATATGAGAAATATAATAAGAATGACACATCATTAATTTATGATGGTTCTTAATCAGTGTGTACAGGTTTTATACTACCTGATAGGAGAAAAGGTTTAGGAGGATAAGCATTTTTCACTTATATATAAAATGGAAAATATGCATTTTTATTGTTAAACTGAAAAAATAAATGATCACTTATGAAGTGCAATGTCTTCTAAAAAAAAATTGTATGACAGATCATACAATTACAGCACTCACTTCTTGGGATAATATGCCCCAGCATTTACACATTAAGTCAGTTTAGCTAGCTGCCTTTCAGAAGGTGGTTATTATGATTATCATTTTACATTCATAATTCAAATTTTTTTTTCTTCAGTATTGTGTTTTACTTTTGGGGGGAGAGGCTAAGAGGAGGAAGGGGTGAAAACAGGGTCTCATTGGAGTCTCCAAAGTGTATGAAACCTCTGGTAGTACAAGGATGGGATAAGATGGCCAGGCAAGTCAGATGGGAAATTCCCAAGATTCTTTTTGCTGCTGATTTCTATAATTAAAATATGACCTGTGTAAGGGACTAGTACATGGTATTCAATAAATGTCAGTTGTCTTTCCTAACTACATTCCTCACAGGGTAGGTTATGCCTAGATATCATCATCCTTCTCCTTTCAGGGAATGAAGCTCACCTAGAAAACTAGGGAACTAAAAGTGCAATACAGTTTGGGTAATGCAGTTGGTTAGCTGTCTCCCCATCCTACCAACTCCGCTATTACAGGGAAGGGCTGAAAGTAGAAGTAGCTCCCCTGAAGTCTAGT
>CAUYQU010000202.1:0-100144 GCA_963574635.1 Cheracebus regulus
CAAGGCTGGTTCAACATATGCAAATTTATAAATGTAATCCATCATATAAATAGAACCAAAGACAAAAACCACATGATCATCTCAATAGATGCAGAGAAGGCCTTCAACAAAATTCAACAGTGCTTTATGCTAAAAACTCTCAATAAACTAGGTATTGAAGGAACATATCTCAAAATAATAAAAGCTATTTGTGACAAACTCACAACCAATATCATACTACATGGGCAAAAACTGGCAGCATTCCCTTTGAAATCTGGCACTAGACAAGGGTGCCCTCTCTCATCACTCTTATTCAATATAATATTGGAAGTTTTAGCCAGAGCAGTAAGGCAAGAAAAACAAATAAAGGGTATTCAGTTAGGAAAGGAGAAGTCAAATTGTCTCTATTTGCAGACGACATGATTATATATTTAGAAGATCCCATCCTCGCAGCCACAAATCTCCTTAAGTTGATAAGCAACTTCAGCAAAGTCTCAGGATACAAAATAAATGTGCAAAAATCACAAGCATTCCTATACACCAATAACAGATAAACAGAGAGCCAAATCAAGAGCGAACTCCCATTAACAATTGCTACAAGGGGAATAAAATACCTAGGAATACAACTAACAAAGGAGGTAAAGGACCTCTTCAAGGAAAAATACGAACCACTGCTCAAGGAAATAAAAGACATAAACAGATGGAAAAACATTCCATGCTCATGGTTAGGAAGAATCAATATTGTGAAAATGGCCATACTGCCCAAAGTCATTTACAGATTCAATGCTATCCCTATCAAACTGCCAATGACCTTCTTCACAGAACTGGAAAAAAACACTTTAAAATTCATATGAAACCAAAAGAGAGCCTGCATAGCCAAGACAATCCTAAGCAAAAAGAAGAAAGCTGGAGGCATCATGTTGCCAGACTTCAAACTATACTACAAGGCAAGAGTAATCAAAACAGCATGGTACTGGTACCAAAACAGAAAAAACAGACCAATGGAACAGAACAGAGGCCTCAGAAGCAACACCACACATCTACAACCATCTAATCTTTGACAAGCCTGAGAAAAACAAGTAATGGGGAAAGGATTCCCTGTTTAATAAACGGTGTTGGGAAAATTGGCTAGCAATGTGCAGAAAGTAGGAACTGGACCCCTTCCTGACACCTTATGCTAAAATTAACTCCAGATGCATTAAGGACTTAAACATAAGACCTAACAGCATAAAAACTAGAAGAAAACCTAGGCAATACCATTCAGGACATAGGCACAAGCATGGACTTCATGACTAAAACACCAAAAGCATTGGCAACAAAAGCTAAAATAGACAAATAGGATCTAATTAAACTTAAGAGCTTCTGTACAGCCAAAGAAGCAATCATTAGAGTGAACTGGCAACCAACAGAATGGGAAAAAATTTTGCAATCTACTCATTTGACAAAGGGTTAATATCCAGAATCTACAAAGAACTAAAACAGATTTACAAGAAAAAAACAAGAACCCATCCAAAAGTAGGTGAAGGATATGAACAGACACTTTTCAAAAGATGACATATATGAAGCCAACAACATGAAAAAATGCTCATAATCATTGGTCATTAGAGAAATGCAAATCAAAACCACATTAAGATACCATCTCACAGCAGTTAGGATGGCTACCATTAAAAAACCTAGAGACAACAGATGCTGGTGAGGATGTGGAGAAATAGGAACACTTTTACGCTATTGATGGCAGTGTAAATTAGTTCAACCATTGTGGAAGACAGTGTCGAGATTCTCAAGGATCTAGAAATAGAAATTCCATTTGATCCAGCAATCCCATTACTGGGTATATGCGCAAAGGACTGTAAATCATTCTATTATAAGGACACATGCACACGAATGTTCATTGTGGCACTGTTTACAATAGCCAAGACCTGGAACCAACCCAAATGCTCATCAGTGATAGACTGGACAAAGAAAATGTGGCATATATACACCACGGAATACCATTCAGCCATAAAAAACGATGAGTTCGTGTCCTTTGTAGGGACATGGATGAACCTGGAAACCATCATTTTCAGCACACTGACACAAGAACAGAAAATCAAACACTGTATGTTCTCACTCATAGGTGGGTGTTGAATAATGAAAACACGTGGACACAGAGGGGAGCATCACACACTGGGGTCCATTGGGGGGACTGGGGAGGAACAGTAGGAAGGAAGGTGAGGAGGGATAACGTGGGGAGAAATGTCAGGTATAGGTAATGGGGAGGTGGAGGCAGCAAACAACCTTGCCATGAATGTACCTATGCAGCAATCTTTCATGGTCTGCACATGTACCCCAGAATCAAAAGTACAATAAAAATAAAAGAGTGCATAATCTGCCAGATCCTATAAATTCACAGAAATATGGGGAAGGCTTCAATATTCCCCTTATTCACCCTTACCACACTTTAAAATACTGCATCATGTCTTTGGTTACATATCAATTAGTTTTTTTTTTTAATTCAAACAACATTTTTAAAATTATTTTCACAGTGTTGCTTCCACTTGTGTCATTAGTCTTTTCTTTAGTCTAAGCACTAGGTTTATATTTATTCTTGGTATTTAAAAACAAAACAAAACACATCCTGAGCCATCTCTAAATGCACTTGAAAAATAAGGATCTTATTTTATCTGTGACTAATGTTCGGTTTCCACTTAAAATCACTTTTCTTTTAGTTTTACCACCTGAACTGTTGTTCAGGAGACTTTGATCAAATGTTACCTGGGTAGTCAAAACTGAAAAATGATCACTGCGATAAAGCTAAGTCATTTCCAAAACAGGAATTAAGAGGGAAAAAACATTTTCTTTTACCAAATCATATTTAGTGGTTGGGGTTGCAAATGACCTGATAAAAGACAGATAAACAGAAGAAATGACAAAGTTTACTCATGGAGGCTCACTGAACAGCTAGAGTTAGGAGTTTATACATCATCCTTATAAGAAGGAGGTTAAGACTTCAAGGGAAAGGAAATGGTGCGAAACTAATGAGAAAACAGTGTAGGGAAACACATGGAAGTTACACAAGTTTTTCACAGGGTTTTGCCTCTGAAATTTCTCATCTAGGTGTAAATGTTCTCTCTCCGTTCTGACTGTAAACCTCCCAAAGAGGGCATTTATGGTAGCTTTATTTTGGGGAAAATTTACTGGGGAAAATTAAGTTAGCAAAAGAAGTTAAGCTTTGTTTTTTGATTTTTGTATTTTTTTTTCTTAGACCTGATGTTTATTCAGAAGTTTTCATCTTAAAATAATCTTTGTATCTCATTTTGTTCAAGTGAATCCTATCACAAGTGATATACTCTCAAACTGGTTGAGAAAACAGAATGGTCTTTATTAGATATGAGGAAAAACACATTTGATTTATTTTGATTATGACTTATTAATTACATTAGCATGATTTAGAAACTCTTTGGAGCATAGTAACTAAGAACAAGTAATTGCAAACATCCCTGGCTTCGCAACTCATGTAATTTGTAATTGGTGAATGTAGGGATGTTTTCTAACTTTCCTGAGCTTCAGCTACTTACCAGAAAAATAAAATTGAGTGTATGTTAAAACAAAAAACAAATAATAAGGATTTAAATGGACAATGAAATAAATTAGTATTTAATTTCCAAATAAAATAAGAATTAAAAAGGTAGATTTTATACCAACTAATGTGTGCCAAATATTTTTAAAGTATATAATTTTATGTGTCTTTATCAGAAATGCTTATGATTGTATTTATTATAAGTCTATCATGAAATGTTTACATGGGAGAGTTTTACTTTCAAAATGGCTTTGTGAAGAGCTACAGGGAACTACTCCCCAAAGAAACAAATCTAATTGGTGAAAATTATATTTAAAAATGTAATAATAGATACATTTCTGGAAATTGATCTAAGGGTATATGAAACTAAAGAAGATAGGACTATCTTCTAAAGTCAGTAAAAACAGTGGCATTAAACCACAATCTGGCCTCTTAGCTCGGCATGATTAAAATTCCACTATTGGGGGTACAGTCAAGAACACAGGGCTTCTTTCAGTTGCAGTAGAAAGAGATGGTATCTCCAGGGGAGGATCAGACAGATAACACTTCTCATCCCACCCAGCTGTGTGTTACAGAGGCTCAATTATAGGCGAGTATAGCCAACAGGTGTAGTATTTCATCTTCTACCCAGCTCCCACTTGTAAAGCTAAGGTTCTACCCCAAGTACAGCAAGCTAAGGATATTGTGGCATTGAATGCTATCATAGCACCTTGCTCAGTGGGCAAAAGTTCCAATTCAAGGGAGAAAAAACAAGAAGATATCAGTCTATCAATCCCATCTTGTGTCTCACTTGTAATAAAGGCTTATCACTCCAAAAGAAATAGACCCCTGTCTCCTCCCCAATTTCCAGAGCAGTGGTTCAGACATTTTGCACAGGGGGAGTGATAATCCACAAGAATATTGAGTTCTAAAGCTGTAATTACCACTCTAATGTTACATAGTATGAGGCTGAGGAAGGCACTTTTTTTGCATCAAAATCTGTGGACATCTTATGGCCATGATGGGCTATCCAGATACTCCAGAAGACATGAGAGTAGATTGCTAAAGCCTCTGCAATGAAGAAGGCTTGCAAGGAGAGGCAAAGAGCACAAATAGGAGTGCTGACTGTATTGCAATTGAGCCAGATTCTAGAACCTTTTGTTGTAGCGGCCCCATTCATAGTGGGCTGATTTGCCAGAAAAAAAACAGGAATGAGTTTATATAAAACTTGTGAGTGAAGATTATGTTGTTTTATCTGGAAGTCAATTTTCATTTTTTAATCATAAATAAGTCTAGCCATTATTATCATCACAGTTTAATTATAGCTTAATTACTATAATTCCAGTTACAAAGGATAGTCTTTACTTATTTTGAAAAATAAAGATGCAATCACTTTCAAAAGTTAAAAACCTAAAATATACCTAAAGAAAGTTAAGCTCTGACTTCAAAATTATGCTGATAGCTCATGCCTTTCTGCTTTCATATATATTGTTCATAATAAATTCTGTTTATTTGAAACAGATTTTATTATTTGTTTAAAGAAACTTGTACATAAAATATTTGTTCTTCAAAATATTTTTATTTCATACTGTTAAAGTATTTCAAATGCCAACATCTAAGAAGCTACAAAATAGATCATTTTAAAATTCCTTTTCATATGTAATACATGGACAAATAGTATAGTGTGTGCTAATTTGTATGGTCTTCAAAAAATATTAATGCCTAACTTAATTTGTAAAAGCTTGAGGTAATTCTCACATTTTCACATGTTGCAAGGAGTCCGACTATGTTTTATGTATACATCAATGTATTGTTATCATGCAATAGTTGGGGGTGTGACTGTCCAGAGGTACCAACATATTCTCATGTCTGGATCTGTTTTTTTCTTGTTTAATTGATTACAACATATAAAATGTGTCATGAGATGTATCTTAATGAATCAAGTTCTGCTGACCCAATACAAACATTAAAAAGGCAACTGTTTTATCTTCATCAGCTCCAGAATAAGCAAAGAACAGATATACAGAAAAAGATCACTGGGTTAATAAAGACTGGCCTCCCAATACTGAACTGACTGCTGGAATTTGCTCAGCAGTCCCTACCCTGCATCTCCCCTTCCATGTGCGTTGTTGTTAATGTTGATGTTGTTGGTAAGACTAATGGGTACATAAATTATTTGAAATTGCTTTGCTTCTGGAGTTCTTGCGCTGTAATTCATAAGACTATTTCCCAAACTATCTGAAATTAGAATCTCAAAATTTTAAAACAAGAAAGAAAGTCCGTATCTGGAGATTTAATGAAGAAGAATACTGAATGTGACACTCCAAACTATCACTTTTGTTGTAGATACCCACTGAGAAAAGAAAAGAAAAATAGCATTTTGAAATTCCTTTATGGATGGAAGCCATATGAAGAGATATTTAATAGAGGTAATTAATACTGGCTCAAACAGGAATAAAAGATATTTAAATTGTTATAGATACAATTGGACTGTCAAATAATTTCAAACACAGTCTAACTCAATCACTCTTTTTAAAAAATTTAACTTCTTGGATACATGTGCAGAATGTGCTGGTTTGTTACACAGTTATACATGTGCCATGGTGGTTTGCTGCACCTATCAACTAGTTATCTAGGTTTTAAGCCCCACATGCATTAGGTATTTGTCCTAATGCTTTCTCTCCTTGCCCCCAGCCCCTGACAGGACCCATTGTGTGTTGCTTCCCTCCCTGTGTCCATGTGTTCGCACTGTTCAACTCCCATTTTTGAGTGAGAACATGAAGTGTTCAGTTTTCTGTTTCTGTGACAGATTGCTGAGAATGGTGGCTTCCAGCTTTATCCATGTCCCTGCAAAGGACATGATTTTATTCTTTTTTATGGCTTCATAGTACTCCATGGTGCATATGTGCCACATTTTCTTTATCATTGATGGGCATTTGAGCTTTTTTTCATGTTTGTTGGCCGGATGAATGTCTTCTTTTGAAAACTGCCTGTTTATATCTTTCACCCACTTTTTGAGGGGGTTGTTTAGTTTTCTTGAAAAATTTTTAAGTTCCTTGTAGATTCTGGGTATTAGCCCTTTGTCGGATGAGTAGATCACAAAAATTGTCTCCCATTCAGTAGGTCACCTGTTCACTCTGATGCTAGTTTCCTTTGATGATGTTGTTTCTTTCTGTTTGTTAGTTTTTCTCCTAACAGTCAGGTCCCTGTTTTTTGCAGGCTTGTTGCAGTTTGCTGGAGGTCTACTCCCGACTCTGTTTGCCTGGATATCACCAGTAGAGGCTGCAGAAAAGTGAAGATTGGTACCTGCTCCTTCCTCTGGAAGCTTCATCCCAGAGGGGCTCTGGCCTAATGCCAGCTGGAGCTCTCCTGCATGAGAGGTCTGCAATCCTGTTGGGAGGTTTCTCCCAGTCAGGAGGCATGGGGATCAAGGACCCACTTGAGGAAAGAGTCTGTCTCTTAGCAGAGCTGGTGTGCTATGCTGGAAGAATCTCCCTTGTCAGAATCAACTGCTCTCTTCACAGCCAGCATGCAGGAAAGATTAAGTCTGCTGAAGCTGTGACCACAGCCACCTCTTCTGCCAAGTGCTCTGTTCCAAGGAGATGAGAGTTTTATCTGTTAGCCCCCGAACTGGGGATGCTGCATTTCCTTCAGTGATGCCCTTCCCAGTGAGAACTAATCTAGAGAAGCTGTCTGGCCACAGTCACTTTGCCACACTGTGGTGAATTCTGCCCAGTCCAAACCTCCCAGTCCCCTTAGCACTCTCAGGGGAAAACAGCCTACTAAGGCCTCAGTAATGGTGGATGCCCCCTTACCGCACCAAGCTTGATAATCCCCTCTCAACTTCAGATTGCTGTGCTGGCAGTGAGAATTTCAAGCCAGAGGTTCTTAGTTTGCTGGGCTCCCTGGGAATGGGGCCTGATGAGTGAGACCCCTTGGCTCCCTGGCTTTAACCCCCTTTCCAGGAGAGTGGATCGTTCTCCTGTCTTGGGGTTTCAGGTGCCACTGGGGTATGAAAAAACTCCTCCACCTAGCTCAGTACCTGCCCAAACAGCCGCCCAGTTTTGTGCTTGAAACCCAGGGCCCTGATGGTGTAAGCTCATGAGGGAATCTCATGATCTGATCTGCAGATTGCAAAAATCTATGGGAAAAGCATAGTACCCCAGGGTGGGTAGCACAGCCCCTTACCACTTCCCTTAGCTGGGGTAAGGAGGTCCTTTGGCTCCTTGCACTTCCTGGGTGAAGCAGTGCCCCACCCTGATTCTGCTATCTCTTCACGGGTTGCAACCACTGTCTAACCAGCCCAAGTGAGATGAACTGGGTACCTCAATTGGAAATGCAGTAATCACACACCTTCTGTGTTGGTCTGGCTGGGAGCTGCAGACAAGAGCTGTTTTTATTTGGCTATCTTGGCCCCTCCATCAGACTCAATCACTCTTAATAAACACAGTGCAATACTCATATATATTTGAAACAGTTTATGAAAATACACATATTTGTTCCTGAATACTCAAATTGATTGTTTTAGGTACTATTATAATATGCAGTATGACAAATGAAACAATTAGGAATGCATTAATTTTTCCCAAGGCTCTGAAAACTGTAGAATATATATTGAAAATATAATGATACAGTACTTTAGGGAATAAAAAAATTTTCTTCCTCTATCAACAACAGAATGAATTTTTCTTATTTCAAATAAAATTCTGCGTACATTTTTACTGAAAACTCTAAAATATAGAATTTTAGAAATCAATAAATTAATGATTATATATAATTAGTTTAGTTCACAGAATAATTAATCTTCAAGTTTCAATAGAGTAGTTCTTGTAGCTCCAAAATTTATATAAATATATTTATTTAATTTGCCATATTCCTTTATATTGAGAATGTTATTTTCACCAAACATCCTGCTTAAAAGTTTATCATTTTGCCTTTTGAAAAACATTAGAATAAAAAGCAAGCAATACAGTTTCTCATTTTTAATAGACAAGATTACAAATAACTACATTCTTTTTATTATTAAATCGAAAGCACAGCAATTGTAAATGCAATGTTTCAGAAGAAAACACATAATGTATTAGAAGGTTGCAAGAAACTTTTTTCATCTTTAAGCACAAATGAGTTACATAATTTTACAGGTAATAGTGTCTCCCAAAGAAATATTCTCCAAGGTGGCTTTAGGGAATGCCAGGGGTAGACAATTGAATTCACTTCATTGCAAGTGTTAAAACAACATGCAAAGTGTGAACAGCATTTTGTGATTTATCTTGTTGGCAATTGTTATAATTTGTTAATATTATACTAATGTAGTAGAACACGAATAAATGTGTAAATAAATATTGAAGTTATATTTCCAACTAATTTATTGCAGACACACATTATTAAAAATAATGTGTGAGGAGTTTAAGAACAGAGGAGGTGTTAGAAGAGTCTTTGATCTCAATAGCTGTTTAGAAGAGAATGCTCAATATTGTAGCCCCTTCAAGATTTCATGAAATGAATATTTCACTGAATTTATGTGTTATTCCAGATTCTTCTCCAAAATAGCAGATAGAACTAAAAGTTATTCCTTTTGAATTAGATATGTTAAAATATCCAAAAATATTTTACTATCTGGTTTACAATATTTGAACATTTAAGCTTTTAATGTCTTTTCCAATTACCTGTCAAAATTTTCTACTTTAAAAAAAATAGCCTTTAGTTTGAGTCTTATTTTCTCCTGAAAACCCCTGCTGCTAAGTGAACATCCGGTAAGTAACTTAAGAAATAAAAATTTTAGGCCAGGCCCAGTGGCTCACGCCTGTAATCCCAGCACTTTGGGAGGCTGAGGGGGGCGGATGACAAGGTCAAGAGAAAGAGACCCACCTGGCCAAGATGGTGAAACCCTATCTCTACTAAAAATACAAAAAAATTAGCCCGGCATAGTGGTATGTGCCTGTAGCCCCAGCTACTCAGAGGCTGAGGCAGGAGAATTGCTTGAAGCTGGAAAATGGAAGTTGCAGTGATTCGGGATTGCACCACTGCACTCCAGCCTGGTGATAAAGCCATACTCTGCCTCAAGAAAAAATTTAAAAAAAAAATAAAGAAGAAAGAAATAACAATTCTATTCATTGTAATGGGAAAAATTATGATATATTTTATTTCTTCCCCAAATATTCAGTTATCACAGAAAAAGCACATTAATTGAAAAATGAAAACTATTTTCCATGTTATAAATACTTTGAGAGTAAACAAATAGAAGTCGTATATAATCTGTAATGTAATGTAGGGAAACGCCTAAGAGGAAATGAAGATTTGATTGCAGGTGGAGGATGGTGAAGGAGGGATTAAAGGAGTCATTCTTAGAAAGGTCCTTCTTTCTGCACTATTTTCTTAATTTTTCTATTTTTTGGAAGCATATGGTTAGTGTACCCTCAAACTTCATATAGAAATATGGCGATATCACAGTAAAGCAATAATAGAGCTAAATAGAGCCCCCATCCCAGCCTCCCAGAGAAGACTGTTTGTAAACATTTGGAAAGACCAAAACTAGTGGAGATAAAAGATGAATTGTGGAAGAGGTTATATCTTCAATCTTCTCACTTGCTGTATGCATGAAAACAAAAATGGTTTTGGATTATTTTTATGCAATTTGGATTTGTTCCACAAATCTTTTCTTCTACAAATGGCTGTGCTGAAAAATTTTGTGGTTGTGATATCTCTAATAATGCAATTTCAAAAGAGCCTCTTGCATATTTATTTACTATGCATGGAGTGAAAAATCTAGTATCAGGTCTACTCATGTATATGTTATATTACTACATCAATATCTTAGTTTGTTATATATATATATATATATATATATATATATATATATATGTATGTATATATATGGCTAAATAGGTGTTGGTTTACTTTTTTGTATTCTCAAATTTTTGTTTGTTTGTTTTGAGATGGAATCTCACACTTGTTGCCCAGGCTGGAGTGCAATGGCACCATCTTGGCTCACTGCATACAATAGTGTTTCATAACTTTAAAACTGCTATGTATAAGTTAATAAAATAGAATAAGGTGGCAATTCATTTTATTGAATATTAAGTTATTAACTTCTGAAGTGCAACCATTTCACCTTCAATGGTAACCAATTACTACACATTTGTTTATAGGACTTTCTCCTTAGTTCAGCTTAATTCTGATACTGCAATTCCACGTATTTTAGATATTTTGATTTTGTCTCACAATGCTTGAATGCACTGTTTTTGTTTCACTTTTATCCCATTTTCTGAGATTTTTTTTTTGAGAAACTTTTTATTGACAATCTGTTTTGTAATGCTATAACAAAATACCTGGACTGAGTAATTTATGAACAGAAATTGATTACTTCACAGTTATGGAGCCTGAGAAGTCTAACATCAAAACACCAGCACATTTTGTGTTTAGTGAGGCCATTATCTTCTTCCAAGGTGTCTTGCCCACTGTGTTCTCTGGAGATGAGAAAGACTAGATGCTGACATGGCAGAAGGTGAGAGGATTAAGAGAGATAAGCCACTCATGAAAGCCCTTTTATCAATGTATTAAACCCAAGCTCATGGCCTAATAACCACTTAAATGTCCCACTTCCCAATACTTCTACATTGGCAACGAAATTTCTATATGAGTTGTGGAGGACACATACATTCACACCTCAGCACTGACCTATCATCAAAGTCACTTTGAGATACATGTTTTCTCTATTGATGAGTACATCAAAAGATTATTTCACAATCTTTTCTTTTCAATCTCTTAGTTTCCTTCTTTATGCTGAAATCCTCTAGCTAGTCATGCATGTAGTTTCCATTACAACATGCTTACTTAACAGCCATGTTTTTCTCCATTGCTGTACTACATTCCATCTCTCCCTGGGATTGCAGGCCTACTGGCTGCCCAGAAACCTCAGCTTTCTGACTATTTTTTAGTAAATTGTTCATAGTTTATCTATTTTTCCTTCTTTCTCCTTGTTATGGTGTAGTCAGTATTTTCCAACCTTTAAAATCCTATGTGGAAACAGAACACTAAGTGGTTATTCTAAGTGGCAAATATATTTTTCTCCTTAAAATATTTTTAAATTGTAACCATTGTACATATTCAATTTTACTTGATTTTAGCATATGATAAATTAAGCATTGTTATTTAACCAGTTTAAAAAATATGACTTTTGATGATTATGACATTCATTGCCTCTGTACCGGATTTATTGTATGTTGTCTTATAAATTAAGTATATTTACGAAAAGCTACACTTTATTCTGATTATCCTTCTTCCATACTATGTGTATACACATTAAAAGCTCAGACAAAACATATGACAAAAAGAGGTGCATACTCAATTCTTCCCACCCCAAATTAACATGAAATTAATTGAACTGGGGAGACTTAGTAAGAAATATAATTGGAAATCAAGTAGAGTAATAATAGTTCTATAAAACAGAGATTAAGAAGCAGGTCTTTGGTGGTTTAAAATTATTTAGCATAGTCTGCACACAGTGGCTCATGCCTGTAATCCCAGCACTTTGGGAGGCCAAGATAGTGGAATCACTTGAGGCCAGGAGTTCAAGACCAGCCTGGCCAACATGGAGAGACCAAGTCTCTACTGAAAATACAAAAATTAGTCAGGTGTGTTCGTGGGCACTTGTAATCCCAGCTATTTGGAGGCTGAAGCAGAAGAATCATTTGAGCCCGGGAGGCGGAGGTTACAGTGAACCAAGATTGCACAACTGTACTCCAGCCTAGGCCACAGAGCAAGACTCCATCTCTCTCTCTCTCTCTCTCTCTCTCTCTCTCTCTCTCTCTCTCTATATATATATATATATATATATATATATATTTACCATAGAATCATAAGATCTAATATATTTGAAGTAAAGGGATGGATAACAAAGCAAAAATGTTAAATATAAAACTTGATTATATAAAAGTCTAACTTAGAATAAACACTAATCCCAGAAAACAGCGAGGAAAGTTACAAACACTAAGGAAAGTGACTTTTTTTAAAGAGCCTTAGATATTTTACTAAACTTGGATTTGAATGCATTCAAAACTGATAAAACAACTAGTCTTGCTGGTGTTATCATTGTGTCTAAAATATTTACGAGTAAACACCAGGGAAACAATGGAGAGTAAAATTTATGTCTGTCATTTAATCAGTATTATAAGTTTTGTACACTTATAGTTTGTCAGGTCATTCAATCATTCTTTCACTATAAATTAATCTGATTAAATGTCTCTACACTATCCAAATAAATTATGCAATTGTAAGATGGGCATATTTGTCTGTGAACCTAACTGAAATACTAAATCTTGCCTCCTCCCTAAAGTCAGTTACTGGGAAAAACAGATTGACTGGGAAGACATACAACTTTCATTTCTCTTTCAAAAATTCTGAGTAGAACACTTTTTTTCCCCCTGAATAAGAAACTTTTTTTCTAATTTAAAAATAAAGTCTCTAGAGATTAAAATATTACCAATTTGCCAAACTGGATGGTAACTTTATTCAATCAAACCGAAGAATTCAAACAGAAATGATGAATGATGCCAATAGTAAGTTTGTTTTAAGTCAGTCTGAAATGATTGGCTAAGTTATTATCATGGCATTTCAAATTTAAACCTTTTTCTTATATAGGCTATTTCACTTCTGCAGCATGCAATTATATTAAACAAATTCATACTAATATTAATATCCATGCCTTAGGCTACATAAAATTTTGCTTTTGGAAAAATAATAGAAAATCATTGAACACTAACACAAAACCTTTAGCCATAGTCCTACCTGTGTGCACTATTTAGGTTATACCAAAATAAAGAAAATTCTCCCCAATTAACAAATAAATATAAAATGAAATAAATGGTGACTGGTTAGTATAAATTTGATATATCAGGCCTATATGACTTAGCATAAGGTTTGAATTATAGAACAAGTTTAATATTCTATAAAGTATGCTTAACATTCTGTAATTATAATATGTTTAAATAAATTAGGTTTTGTTACTTGTAGATGAACATTACAATATAGAGCATGCTATCAAAATGCAAACACAAAATTAGAAACAAAACAAAACTGAAATAGTCCTGCATATCTTCTCTGTTTTTTTTTTTTGTGAGAAATTAGACTATGTCCACACATTCCTCATTGTTGTGTTTGCTTTTACATACTCTTACAGAACACCAAAAAACATTCAATTTGCTTGTGGTAGGAAAATAATTACTAATTTAAAAATAGATTTAAGAGAGATCTTTTGAT
Source organism: Cheracebus regulus (assembly GCA_963574635.1). Classification (NCBI taxonomy): domain Eukaryota; kingdom Metazoa; phylum Chordata; class Mammalia; order Primates; family Pitheciidae; genus Cheracebus; species Cheracebus regulus. Next base: position 13,775 of record CAUYQU010000202.1, read on the forward strand.
TATTTAGATTTAGATACAAAGCAGATACTCAGAAAGTTGAGTTCTTTACCAAGGTCACTCAGCAAATTATTAGGCAAACCAGACATTTTACTCTAGGGATAGTGTGCTTCTCAGAATACTAGGAAAGATGATACACAGATCCATTTTTTTGATGAACCAAATAAAAATTATCTTCATAAGATAAGCTTGCATTGTTACTCTCATAATATACTGTATTATTTGTCCCAAGTTCTCACTCTGTTTTTGTCAAAGCCATACTTCAACATACTTAGTGACTCCCATTAGAATAGGCCATGTATATTTTTTGAGAATGACTTAGGGATTGAAAATGTGAGTTACTTTGGCTAATGGAATATTGGAGAACGTGACGCAAGCAGAGCCGTTACTGTGTTGCATAGTTTCACTTGCCTTCTTGAGCTTCTGTCGTCTACTCTGAGTAAACCATGCTCTGCAGGGTGAGGAAGCAAGTGCAGTAGACATAATGGAAACATTGCAAAGGTAATTAATGCAAGCGCTTAGGGCGTTCAGCGTCAGTGGATTTTGTCTTGCTTGAAATATAAACGTAACTTGGCCAGAAGGCCTTTTAAAGTAAGAGAGAGTATGAACCCCCAGTTTGCACATAACTGTAAAATTTTCAAAATTCTAATATTGTCTGTGATTATTACTTTAAATAACATTTTAAATTTCAGAATAGATCTAATGTTACAAAAATGCAAGTTTAGTATAGATTTCTCTTATATCTCATATTCGTTTTCTCCAATGATTTATATCTTACATGAAGATGGTACATTGCTACAATTAATGAAGCAATCCTGATATGTTATTATTACCTAACGTCTCTGATGTATTAAAATTTCCTGTTTTCCCCTGACATGCTTTTTACAAATGTTTTTAAAGATTTTGTCTTCGATTCCATGTTACCTTTAGTAGCCATGTCCCTTTACATTTTCTTATTTTTTGTTATGACATTTGGAGTTTTGAAGATTATAGGTAAGATATATTATAGGATGCTCCTTAATTGTCATTTGCCTATTTTTTCTCATGGTTAAATCAAGATTGTGTGTGTGTTTACCTTTTTTTTTATTACAGCTTATTGAGTTACGATTAACATATGAAGAACCACACATATCTGATGTGTACATTATGATTCATTTGGACATTACAAACATCATGATATCATCATCATGATCAAGGTAATAGATACATCCCACACCTCCCAAAGTTCTCTTGAGTCTCTTCGTGTGTTTGTTTTTGTGTGTGTTATAAGAAATTAACATGAGATCTACCCTCTTAACAAATTTTGAAATGCGCAATATTGCATAGCTAACTATGGCTACTATGCTGTACAACAGATATCTAGCACTAACATTCATCTAGCATAACTAAAACTTCATACTCATTGAACAACTCCCGGTTTATCCCATCTCCCAGCTCCTGGAAACTACTATTATTTTCTTTGCTTCTATGAGTTTGATTATAATAAACACTTAATATAAGCAGAATCATGCAGTATTTATTTTTCTGTGACTAGTTTATTACATTTAGCATAATGCCTTCAGGTAATGTGGTTTTGAAAAAAAGACTGCAGTGGTAAATTGCCATTCTCATTACATGTTGTTAAGGGAACATAACATCAACATCACTGGTGATGTTCACCTTAGCATCTGGCTTGAAATAGTGTTTATCAGATTTCTCCACTATAAATTTACTCTTTTTTTGTTTTGTTTTGTTTACTTCCCTGTTCTTTCCTACAATGAAAAAAAAATCAAATAAGGAATGAGGATTTATGTCAAGGTTATTAATGACAAAGTAACTTCATAAATTATTTCGAATTCTTTCTTCTTCATGGGATATTTGTCTATACTTCTCCATTTACTTATTTATATCATAATTTGTTTACATTAGCACAGACACATGAATATTCACATTATATTTAGGGTTATAATCTAATAATCTTTAAATTCAAATTATTTCAACTTACACCATTGGGAGATTCTCCACATAGTGCCTATGTCTCTTTAACATGCTTGTATTTGTTTATTGGTCTTCAGATAAACTCAATCGTCAACCAGAAAATGTTTAAATTTACCTCTAGCTTGGGACCCCCCGCTTTGAGTTGTCCTGCCTTTCTCAACCAAACCAATGCATTTCTTAAATGTATTTGATTGATGTCTCATGCCTCTATAAAATATATAAAACCAATCTGGGTGCAGTGCGGTAGCTCACACCTGTAATCCTAGCACTTTGGGAGGCCGAAGCGGGCAGATCACAAGGCGAAGAGATCGAGACCATCCTGGCCAAGATGATGAAACCTCGTCTCTACTAAAAATGCAAAAATTATCCAGGCATGTTGGCAGATGCCTGTAGTCCCAGCTACTTGGGAGGCTGAGGAAGGAGAATCGCTTGAACCAGGAGACGGAGGTTGCAGTGAGTTCAGATTGCGCCACTGCCTTTCAGCCTGGAGACAGAGTGGGACTTCGTCTCAAAAAAAACAAAACAAAAAACAAAAAAAAAAAAAAACCAATCTGTATCTTGACCACCTTGGGTACATGTTCTCAGGAGCTCCTGAGGGCTGTTTTATGGGCCATGGTCACTCATATTTGGCTCAGAATAAATCTCTTCAAATACTTTACAGAGTTTGACTCTTTTCATTGACAAGAGGTATACATAAATCTTTCTCAATTCTATATCGTGAGTTCCAAGAGATTAAGCCCATTAAACTATGTCTTACCCTCTCCCAAGACTTTAGCCTTTATGAGTTTCTCACTATCATGTTAGTCCACACTAAGCTTCCAGCAATTCATCAACAATTAAGGGTCCTACCAGTCTTTGGTTCCAACAGCTTTTGCTCTAGGTAAGTAGATCTCAACTGAATTATGTACCCAGATTTCAAAGTAGTGGTATTGTTACCCAGAAAGGGGTACCAGTCCAGACCCCAAGAGAGAGATGGTTTTTGGATAGCATCAAAAATAATTTGAAGCAAATCCACAGGGTAAAGTGAAAGCAAATTTATTTTAAAAGTAAAGGAATAAAAGAATGGTTACTCCATAGGCAGAACAGGGGTGTGAGCTGCTAGATTGATTATAATTATAGTTATTTCTTGATTATATGCTAGACAAGGGGTTGATTATTCATGAGTTTTCCAGAGAAAGGGGTAAACAATTCCCGGAACTGAAGGTTCCTCCTTTTTATTAGATCATATAAGGCAACTTCCTGGCATTACTATGGCGTTTTTGAACTGTCATGATGCTGGTGGGAGTGTCTTTTAGTATGCTAATGCATTAATATTAGTGTATAATGTACAGTGAGGATGATCAGAGGTCACTTCGTCATCTTAGTTTTGGTGGGTTTTGGCCAGCTTCTTTACCACAACCTGTTTTATCAGCAAGGTCTTTGTGACCTGTATCTTGTGGTGACCTCCTATCTTACCCTGTTACTTAAAATTCCTAACCTCCTGGAAACTCAGCCAAGTAGGTCTGTTTTAGTTTACCCAGGCCCTCTTCAAGATGGAGTCACTCTTTTAGAACACCTCTGACAGTTTGTCATGTGGCCTAAGTTCCCTAATAAATCCAATAAAGGCCATTTATTTTCTGTTTTTCCTGCTTTTTCAGTTTGTGATAGAGGTAGGGGTAATAATTTTTTAAGCTCTTTATATTACCACCCAAGGGGTTCTTCTGCCTACTGCATAAAATAAGACCACACCACTATAACAGAGAAAGAGTTTAGTATACATCAGACTGGCCATACCATGTGGGAGATGAAGTTCATACTAAAATGATCTATTCCAAAGCTCAGAGGCTGGAGGCTCTTCAAAGGTAGTTTGGGGGAAGATGTGGGGGTGGCAGCGTGGCAGGTGCTTGCCACTGATTTGTTGGGGTGGAGGTAAAATCAAAGTGGGTTGAAACTGTCTTCCTGTGAGCAGAATTGCTTTGGCTAGGGCAACAGGATAGGGGTTGGCAGGTCCAGGTGGATCCATAGGTGTCAGATATTGAAAAAACCTAAAGCAGATATCTCAAAAGACCACTCTACAATAGTGGTGTAATTTGCAGGAGTAGTTGGGGAAGTCACATATCTTATAACCTCCAGAACAATGGCTGATAATTGTTCATGTAGGAGCTTGGCAGGACTCAGGCTCCGCTCCTCCCTATAGCATGATGTCTTCCATTAGATTTATGAGAGCTATTGAGTTTCAGGGCAAGGTCTATTATCACTTAAACTATAGCCTAAATGTCTCTCAAAGTCAGCTTGGCCTATTAGCTCAGAAATAATTTAGGAAAAGACAAGACGGTGAGGTGGGTTAGCTCAGATCTCTTTCACTCTTATTATTTTCTCACTGATATAATTTTTGTGAAGGTGTTTTTATTAACCTATTTAAACTGAAAAGGAAAGCAATTTTAAAATTTGTATAACACTGTATAAACAAAAGAAAACCTTTTGGGGGGGTATTCTGTTTTCTACCAGTGTGGAAGCTCTGCTATTAATTTTTATGGCTAACCAATGATGTTTAAAATGCTAATTTGATGCTAACATTAATGATGAAAGCATGTCACTTTTCATATCAGGATAAAAGTTTTTACTAGGTACAAATTAAATGGAGACAGAATGTCTTGCTCATAATCATACTGCCAGGGAATGACAGAAGTAGGCAGTTAACGCTTCATATTAGAAATTGCATTAATGCAGTTTTCTCTTTAACATAATATGACCCCTCACTCCTTAGGAGGTTTCAGGCAGAAGAAGAAAAACAAGAGAATAATAAAGAAAAATGAAACAACTTTCTTGTTTAACCATATGATTCTTGATATTATGAATGTGATGGAATAACATACATACTCCCTTTAAAAACACAAGAAGGGGGGCACGGTGGTTCACACTTGTAATCCCAGAACTTTGGGAGGCCAAGGCAGGAGGATTGCCTGAGTTTGGGAGTTTAAGACTAGCCTGACCAACATGTTTTGACTTTTCATTGTGGGAGACATTCCCGCCTTCCCAAGTTCCTCTGGCCAATGAAAGGAGTTCCTTTAAACTTCCACTGGGGTGATTGACTCTCAGTTTCTTCCAGCTCTCTCCATCTGGGAGATTTAATGGAAATTCAAACATAAACCATTAAATCTCCCGGATGGAGAGAGATGGGAGAGGGACATGGCGCTGGGAAATTTGTGCCCTTAAAACTACGCCCCCTCATGGACCCGGAAAGAGAACACATTCCCTCAGGATTGCTGTCAATTCTTCTTTGTATGTCTCATAAAATTTAGCTGTGAATCCCTTCGGTCCAAAGTTTTCTTTGTTAGTAGGTCTTTGTATTATCAATTCCATTTTTAAATTTATTATTTGTCTATTCTTGGTTTAAATTTTGCCTTAGTTCAAGCTTAGTAAGTTGTATATTTCCAGGAATATATCAATTTTCTGTAGATTTTCTAGTTTGTTTACATAAGAGTGTTCATAATAGTCTTTTAGAATCTTTTTTTATTTTGATGGGACCATTTGTAATTTCATCCTAGTTACTTCTGGTTGTGCTCATTCGGATCTTCTATTTCCTTTGTTAATCAGCTAGTGGTCTATAAGTATTGTTTGTCATTTAAAAAATATTTTTGTAACTACAGTTATTTGCATCCCAACTTCATTTATTTTTCCTCTGATTTTAGTTATTTATTTTCTTCAGCTAGTTTTGGAGATAATTGTGTTTTTCAGTTCCTCTAGATGTAATATTTGATTTTTAATTTGAAATCCTTCCTACCTCTTGATGTAGGTGTTTACCGTTAAAATCTTTCCTCTTAACACTGTTTTTTGCTTCATCTGAGAGATTTTTGGTATATTGTGTGTGTATTTTTATTAATTTCAAATATTTTATTATTTCTCCCCTAATTTCATTGTTTCTCAAAATTCATTCATAAGTCAGTTGTTTACTTTTCATGCTCTGGTGTGGTTTTGAGAGATCTTCTTGATATTCATTTTTACTTTTATCTTACCATCATTGATAGTATGCTTGATATGATTTTGCTTTTTTGAATTTATTGAGACTTGCTTATGACTAAGAAAGTGGTTGATCTTAGTATATCTTCCATGTGCAGATTAAAAAAATATATATTCTTTAGTTGTTGGTGGAGTATTCTATAGACATCTATTTGGTCCTATAAAGCATCAAATTTAGGTCTAGAATTTCTTTGTTTTCTGCCTTGATGATCTAATGCTTTCAGTGGGATATTGAATTCCCACACTCTTATTGTGGAGCCATCTAAGTCTTTTTGTAGATCTACAAGTACTTGTTTTATGAATTTGAGCATTGCAATGTTGGATGCATATATACATACATATTGAATATTTAAGTCTTCTTGTTGAACTGAACTCTTTATCATGTAATGGCTTACTGTGTCCTCTTTTACTGTTACTAATTTAAAGTCTATTTTATCTCATATAAGATCAATGACCTCTGCTCTTTTGTTTTCCATTTGCATGGAAATAAAAACAGATCTTTCTGAGATCTTTCTGGATTCCTTTACATCATGCCTGTGGGTGTTGTTACATATGAGGTCGGTCTCAAAGAAAGCAAACAGTTGGGTCTTGCTTTTTCTATCCAACTCTCCCCTCTATGATTTTGTTTTGTTTTGTTTTTGAGACGAACTTTTGCTCTTGTTACCCAGTCTGGAGTGCAATGGCACAATCTTGGCTCACCATACCATCTGCCTCCTGGGTTGAAGAAATTTTCTGTCTCAGTCTCCCAAGTAGCTGGGATTAAAGTCACCCACGACCACACCCAGCTAATTGTTGTATTTTTAGTAGAGTCAGAGTTTCACCATCTTGGTTAGGCTGATCTTGAACTTTTGACCTAGTGATCCACCCACTTTGGCCTCCCAAAGTGCTGGGATTCCAGGCGTGAGTCACTGTGCTCAGCCTGTAAATTTCTTGAATCTTCATGTTGACCTCTCTAGTGAGATTGGAAAATTTTTTGTGGACTATATCCACGAATATGCTATTGAAATTTCTATGTCTGTTTTCTTCTCTCTCTGGAATGCCAATGAGTTGGTTTGTTCACTTTATATAATCCCACATTTCTTAGAGCTTTTGTTCATTTTTTGAATTCTTTTTTTCTCTTTAATTTTTGTCTGGCTTAATTGATTTAAAGGACTAGTCTTTGAGCTCTTAGAGTCTTCCTTCTGCTTGGTCTAGTCTATTGTTAAGGCTTTCAATCGTATTTTGAAGTTTTTGTAGCAAAGTTTTTAGTACAAGAAATTGAGTAGGGTTCTAAGAGAAATCTATTTAACACATATTCTTTGAACATTTTAGCAAGGGACACACATGGAAATATCTTGAGTATCAATACTGGCTTTTTGTTAATTTTTTTTTTAATCTTGGATTTATGAGGCAGCTACCAAAATTGAGGCAGGAGAATAGAATGTGGAGGCAGGAAACCTAAGGCTGATTTGTGCTGACTTCCTCGAACTGAATCAAAAGGAAAACCCCACCTCTTCACTTCCAAGTAAGAAAAGAATCAGAGGCTACTCCCTCTGCACTATATGGCAGATGAAAAAAGGAAAATACCACTGACTGGTCCCTCCCACAACCAATCAGACTGGTCATGAGCCAAAGCTTCATGTGTAACTTTGTAACTTCACTTTAGCCTCTGATTAGTCCCCTTCTACAACCAATCAGATGTTTGCATAGGATGGAACTCTGTTACTTTACTTCATCCTCAGATTGGTCACCTTCTAAAACCAATCAGACTGGTTGTGGGCCATTTCTTTTATATTGGGTGTAAAACAAGTAACCAGTGGGAAACCTCTAGAGGGTATTTAAACCCCAGAAAAATCTGTAACCAGTGCTCTTGAGCCCCTTGCTTAAGCCTGCTGCCACTGTGGAGTGTACTTTCATTTCAATAAATCTGCGCTCTTCTTTCATTGCTTTGTTTGGGAGTTTTGTGCAATTCTGTGTTAAAAACGCTAAGAATCTGGACACTCCACTGGAAACAAAATCACATTAATTTTTAGATTTTATTCTTAAAAACCTCCAATAGTTTGCTATGTATAAACCACCTGCTAAAATAGGTCTGTATCATTCTACTGTTGATCTTTTGATTATATACTTATGTTTCCATAAGCAGGGAATAGTTTCTACTTCCTTAATTCCCCTCCCTGAAAAAGCTACCCTGAGGCATGGTAGGGATCCTTGACAGTACAGAATATAACATAGAAAGGGACATGGAAACACATTTGAGTGTCTGTTGTGATAATAAAAATGAACACAGTGTTATAGCAATCTTTATTTTCCACACTCCCATGTGTGTAGGAAATTGAGAATGAAAATTTTCAAGTCATGCAAAACAATATAGAAAACTAAAAACACAATTTTAAGCACTGTTGTGTCAGGTTGAGCCACACTACATTATGTCAATGATTTCATTTCCTCTGCAAGGCTCTGTCAGGGAAGTCATATATCTTCACTAAACAAGAAAGAGAAGGTGGAATATATTTTATCTCATTAGAACATTTTAAACTAAAGGCACAATGGGGCCACTTGGAACATTAGATCCTGCTGCTGATTTCATATTTATTTCATTGAACTGACAACAAAGTAACTGATCTTTATCTCAGTGTGCAAACAAAGAGTAGCAAAACAAATAAACCTACTGGGGAGAACATAAAGTGTTTAGAAAATTACAGAACACTGTATCCTTCTGTCCTTTTAGAAATTGTTAAGTAGTGAAAATAAAAATACATGTTTAATCACAAATTAACTGTTTTATGTTAAAAACCTATAAAATGAGCTCTCTTACAGTCTAAGGAATGAGACGTCTTCAGTAAATTTTGGTTCAAAATACAACCATCCTATGTTATTCTATATGTATGCAATACTTATTTTTGTTTATCTTATCACCTTGATGGAACACAAAATAATACATTAAGGGGAATATTTGTTTGATATATGCGCTTTCTACCACTTGAAAGACTCCTTTAAATATTTTCAGATGTTTCCACAGTATGTTTTATATAAGTCCCCACAACATATTACCATCTACCTCACTAGGCCTACTAGGTGCCACTATTGGTTCTCGCCTCTCTTTTGCTATCCTTAACTCTCATATACACCACTACTTTTCATCAGCATTCCTGAATACTACTAATAGTGAACTGGAATCTTGAAATCCAAAAAGAATATACTTTTCCTGAGTTTTTATCATGTATTATCTACTGGGAGAAGTATCAAAACAAGTCCTCATTCTACTAGCATCTTAGCTGAAATAAAACAGCTTTTACTAAGTTTATTTACAGTCCTTTCTCTGAGATCTGTTCACTAGTTTATGGAGCTAGGCTGGAATGTTTTTGAGTGGCATGTTATCACTTTATGTGAAAATGTTTCTTCCGTGAGGACTAAGGCATTGTTACTGGATAAAATTATATGTGCTTAATTTTTGCTTTAGTATAAACTTTGTCCTAGGAAGCTTGTCAGTAAATCTCATACATGGTATTACGAGGCAAGCTACAAAATTTCACCAGACAAGCATATATTACTATGTGCCATAGTAATGATGCATGTAAGCTAAAAAAAATCATAAATGTCTTATATTTTTCAGAAATGGGAGCCCAGAGTCAATATAAAATACCTGCATGTAAAATTTTGATGATATAATACACTTTATAAGGTACAAGCCAATATTTTACTCAGAAGTTTTTTTTTAATATAAGAAAATAATGGTTACTTTAATTTTTAACTCCATTGCTCTAATTTTATAAATATCATCACATGTGTACACTTTAAATTATTAGGAAGCTGTCATGCAGCAGTGTGAACTTCTGTGAAACAAAATAAGAAATGTTGGAATTTCTTCTAAGGAATATTTCATGTGCAAAGTGAGTCATATTCTCAAGGAGTAGGTTATTTTTACCAATAATATTTTAATCAAAGATGTTGTGTTTTCTACAGACTGTATAACCTTTTTGTTTTGTTTTTCACTAAATTAATAATAAGCTAAAAATTTCTTCTGATTTACACTGATTTAGAAATACACAAATTAAACCTTTAAACTTCTGCATTTTTTATTTCTTTGTTTTTATTTCTAGCTTAAGGATGAAAAAATATTTTCCTCCAAAACATATACATATTTTCAGAAGCAATGCGAGCTCTGGGTTTCAGTTGTAGTAGGTATGTGACATACAAACTGTATATATTAAAAATAATTTTGGCCATTTGTGTTTGGGTTACTAATAATTCAAGACTTTCTTTCAAGTTGAAATAGAAAACATGTTTCTATAAAAAAAACATAATTAGCACTATTGTAGTCAGAAAGAAGATTTTTAGATGAAGAATTTGGTGTTCTGTGATAATAAAAATTCCCAGAGGCTAGCTACACAACCTTTGGAAAAGTATAGTATCTTACCAAATTCCTAACAGACCAATGGAAAGCTACTTAATCAGTTTGGGGGTTGTCTATGTATAATATTTGTTTTATATAAAATGTCTTTTTAAAAACTATTGAGACAATGATTTAGAAATACAGATATTCCAAAATTTCAAATAAATTTCATAAATGTGAATGCCTGAAATGCAGAAAGAACAAAAGGAAAGTCGGGTATATATCTTCTACTATTTTTATCCCTAGATCTAGAACTTTAAGTTTTGATATATAAGTCAAATTAGTGAAAGGAGGAAAGAAGTAAGCTGAAAAATAATTTGCCCTCAGGGCTTTATGTAATGAAGCAAATGTTCTATATCTGGGCAGACTATAGAGTAGTCTCAAGCTCCATGTAGATTCTGAGCACATGAACTGTGGCTAGTATAATTGAGAAACTGAGATCTTAATAATATTTTAATTTTTAATAAAAATTAAACTTTATTATAAAGTTTATTATTTTTATATAATTAAACTTTATTATATAAAATATTATAATAATATTTAATATTTTAATTTTTAACAAAAATTAAACTTCATTTTAGAATGATTGTAGACTTTCAGAAATAAAAAGTAAGGGTAGTTCAGAGTTTCCATATACTTTACACTCAGTTTTCCTTAGTAATATCATCTAGCTTAGGTAAGGTCAATTTGTTACATATAATGAGCTAACACTACTATATTATTATTAACTAAAGTTCATAATTTATTCATATTTCCTAATTGTTTACCTAATGTCTTTTGCTAGTTCAAGAATTTATACAAGGAACCACATTACACTGTTATGTTTCCTTAGGTTCCGCTTGGCTATAACAGTTTCTCAGATTTTTCTTGTTTTCGATTGATTACCTGGAAACTTTGAGTAGTACTGGTAATCAGATATTTTATAGCATGTTCCTCCATTATGATTTTTCTGATGTTTACCTAGATTTGAATGGGGTTATTAATTGTGGAAACAAAGACCCTGAGGTAATGTATCATTCTCATCACAACACATTAAAGGTACCTACTGTCAACATAACTTAGCATTGTTCATGTTAAACATTATGAGCTGGCTGAGGCAGTGTTTGTTAGATTTCTCAAATGTAAAAACCTCTTTGTTCCTGTGTTCCTATACAATACTTTTTGGAAGACTGTCACTATGTGCAATCCTCATTTAAGAAATATGAATTTGCACTCAACTTCCTTGAGTGGGACATAGCTACACAAATTATCTGTAATTTTTCTGCAACGTAGATTTGTGCACTATTCCCCATTCATTTATTTAATCATTTATTTATATCGGTATAGATCTACAGATGTATATTTTATACTGTGGGTTATAATCCAAAAACATTTTAATTATTTTGTTACTAACATTTTTCTAACTTTAGATTTGGGAGAATTTTCAGTTGAATTATGTGTCCCTTTGACATAGCCCAGTCATTTTTTTCCTACACATCCTGTAGCAGTCTTAGACTTAGCTGTTAATTCAAGAAGCCTTTCTTTCCCTTATTGGAGAATAGTGTTAATGCTTAAAACATGGAAAATAAGTATGCTCATTGTCACTGAGATGTTGCTGCTTCTAAACAAAATTGTTTTTAATTATAATTAATTCAATTTTAAATTCATATATTTCCATGTGGCTTGTCACTCTATTGTGTTCAACAACTTCAACTGACAGATAAGAACACATTTATGTGATTCTTTCTTGAGTAAAAATATAAGGCTTAAAATTTAAGATCTTCCACTTACTAACTAAAAAAGTTTGCCCAAGTTAATTCAAACTCTGCTTTATTATTCATCCACAAAGGGGTTCATTATTTTATTTTCTTTAAAATATATTTTATGGATTTTATAAGAATATTTATTGAAAAAGAACATTGGCATTTTCTAAATTCTGGGAAACACCACTCAGCCTCAGTGTTCTAAGGAACTGGCCTTGCACCCAAAACTAGCCTGAGAGTTTCTCTTATTGAACATAATTTATCTCATAAAACAATATCAGATAAATTGATACCGAGGCAAGATTTTTAAAAAATTTTATTCTTTAATCTTGTCTGAGACAAAAGAAGGACAACGTCTATACGTACGCCATAAAAATGATTCACTATTCATTTGTCTTTGACTAATATGTACAACCCTTGCTTTCTTATCAATCATAGATTAAGCCTTTCTTCTAGATAAGATTCATATAGATATCAGTGGAGGAATTAACTGCTTCTTGACAGCAACCCATTCAGAACAAAGCTCTACTCCATGAATCTTCTGTAAAATCAACACAAGCCTAACTACGTAACGCATGTCTTACATGAGTGATATCCTTCTCTGAGATGACAAAAATCCAACTTTGTCTACTGACTACTGGTATATACCCAGTAGTCTAGCTGGAGATCATCAACACAGCAGTAGTATTGTTTCTATAAAGGTCAGCCAAAGCTGTTGCTAGTTACTGTGGCTCTCATTCAAAGATTCCATTGATTAACTGTTCATTAGACTCAGAAAATATATTATCTGCTATTTAATGTAGATTAAAAGATGGATCTGACAGGATCACTTTGGTGCCACTTCACCAGCAGGATCTCTGCTCAAGTTTTGCTAAAGACCACTGGGCTGGCTCCACCCACTTGGCCTGGCAAGCTGTACTTGGTTTGCACCACCAGCCTGGATCTCATGCCCATCACAGGTGAGCCAGTCATGGAGTGGGGAGGGGTGTGTGAGTGAGTACACATGAGGTCTAGCCACTGTGCACAGCCAGGAATGCCAGCTGCTCAGAGGTTAGAGCAACTCCAGGGGCCAGCACAGACACAAGCTCCATGTGAGTCTGTGGCTGGAGCATGTGTGCCTTAAGTGGCTTCTGCCTTGAGCAATGGTATCTGGACAAGGGGAACACCATAGCACTCAAAAATTCAGAGATACCAGCAACCTTGGAGTTCCAAAGAAGGTGTTAGAGCATGTTACAGCTCTGGCTGGGGAAGCCCCAAGGTCTGAGCCCCCAGGAAGCGTTATGGCTCATTCATGTTACAGCTCATTTATTCCCACCTGTCCACATGCTTTGGCAAAAGGGGGCGTGTCCCAGCTTGTTCATTCCTGTTGCCTGGCTCTGGCCTGTGGCTCCTGTGCTAGCCTGGCCTTGCTGCCACTTCCCATCATGTGAGGAGGGCATGCAGTGTGGGTGAAGGACAAGAGGGCTGCAGCATTACAAATCTTTTCACACCCACTGTTCAGCAGTTCCCATGTTCTTGTCCTGCATCCATGAAAAATTAGGTTAGGCAGACAACTGGAAAGGAAGCAAGGTGGAGAGGAGTTTTACTGAGTGATAGAAAAGTTCTCAGTGGAGAGGGGACCCAAAGTGGGTAGTCCCCAAGTGTGGCTGAGTCCAGGGTATTTATGTGCTCAGAATGGGAAAGTGCATACTGATTGGTTCATGGGCAAGCCTGGAAAAAGCATCATTTGATTGGCTAAAAGGCATCAAGGAAGTACATGGAACTGGCTGTTTGGTTTTCAGGTTTTAAAACTGCCTTTGGCTTGAAGATTTCACTGGGTAGGAATTTGTCTCCCTCCTGCTGCTATCATTACTAAGGTTGAAGTTATATCCTTATCAATAGTAATAAAATATTGAACATGACTTGTTCCTTTTAGGGGCTAAGGAACTAGTAAAATTGACTGGCACCAAAACCTACCATTTTAATGAATATATAAAGTGCTATGCAGCCATATGATGTTTGGAGGTGATTCAGTGCAGGATGAGAAATTTAGTCTGGGGCTGGTTTGGGGATGTCTGGTGAAAGTGGTCTAGAATCCTTTTAAAAACAAAATTAATTTCTTTTTGCATTTTCTGGTTGAACTTTATCTGTTATCTGAACTTTTAAAAAGGATTATAAAATATAAATCTCTGGTGCAATGTAAGAGGAAATTTTCCTCCTTTGGTCAGAGATGGGCCAAAGATCATCCTTAGATCTTTTGATATTTGTTTTTCCAGTCCAGTTTCAATTGACACTTTCAGTATGTATTTTATATTACAATGAATTATTAATGATGACATGAAACTTATTAAACATTTATATACTCCTATGGTTTCAGGAAAAATAAAATGTGTATATTATTTGGCTTTCCATAAAAATCCTGCCTTTATAAATGTTATCTTGGATAATTTGTAATTCAAAAAGAAAAGTACAAAATGAGAACAACATATTGCAGTAACATGCTATACATGCTCTCAAATAAAGTAGGGTCAATACAACAATCCAGGAACACAACATCCATCTAAACATCAGTGATATTCCCCAAATGAAAAATAAATGCCAGAGGGCTATAGCTAAGGTTGTACCCACCTGTCCAGGAGTAGTTCTGTGATGCTTAGTTAACCCTTTCTTTCTTCTCTGCCTCTTTTCTCTAACATCTCTGCAGCATTCCCTCACTTCCCACCTTTGCCTTTTGTGCTAAGCAGTTATTCTGTGGAATGGCCAAGGCAGAGGCAGAAGCTGGAGGGATAGAGGTAGATGAAGGGCATTCATGCCAGTTAAATGTTTAACCACCTGCTTCTGAAGCATGAGCATTTTAAACTGAACACAGCCATTTATTTTATAACTGCAACCAAGATTAAAATTTATTTGAAGAAGTAACACACTGATTTCCAATCACGCTCATTTGTTAGCAATCATTTCAAGTCTTTTCTCCCAAGAAGAGTTTGATAGGTGGCAAGGTGAGAACTGCTAAAACAGACTTTTAATTCACATCTTTGCCTGAAACCGTCCTAGACAGACTTTTAATTCACATCTTTGCCTGGAACCATCCTAAAGAACATGAGGAACGTAATTCAGATAGTTATTTACTTACCTGTTAGTGAAAATATTAGCTTGTCTGAATTGCCAAAACAATCTTTGTCATACTAAAGCTTCATGTTAGCACATAACATTTGTTCATTTAAGTGAAGTGCTCTACAGCCACCTGTATTTCTGTTGGTGTATGTGTCCCCGGGGTACAGTCAGTAGCATATAATAATTCAGAAATGATTGCCTCAACCATTTTATTCGACTCGGTTAACTCAGATAAAATACATAGAAAAAGAAAATCTTCCAACAGACTTGCTAATTTTCAGTCTCATGTGTTTGTTTTTTGCCTGTATAGGACTTGTGCAGTTAATGGGAAGAAATATCGGTAGAATTGGCTTAATAATTTGTCTAGCTTTCAAAATTCAGTAATTTAATTTTTTCAGGAATTATCAAACAACCTGACCCTTCAAATAAGGGCTCTTTTAAATATTCAATGCTGACTAGTTGCTCTTTGTAAAAAAACAAGAACCTGTGTATTCAGTTGGGGGACATAGAGCACATGCAAACTCATATTGAGCACTAATTAGACAAAAAATAAAAATAAGTAAATGAGGATTGTTTTGTTAATTAAGCTTTCACCTCATTGAGATTATATTGCTTGGTGGAAGCACAGAAATACTAAAGGAATCTTTCCATATAACCAGGTGGATGACATGACAAGCAGATATTACTAGTAGTAGTGGTAGTGGATCACTTAGGCCATCAAAGGTGAAGATGGCAATCACTTATATAATAGTTTCAAAAGGGTCTGTGTCAATTGAAGTAGTCCACTCCTCAAGGGATGAAGGTTCTGATTAATTCCCTAACAGATGTGCCTCTCCAGAATCCTAGAACTAATTTCTCATAAAGATGGCAAGATTTAGACTGTAGAGATTTACACCAGAAATCAACATGTTGTTATTGTCTTTTGTGCTCTTCCAATCTCCCTCTTTCTGTGTCTTTCTCTCTATGTCTCTCTCTCTTCCCACTCTCCCTCTCTTTCTCTCCCTATACTCCCTCAATCCCCAAAGAATTACTATTTTTTTCTCTCCAAAATGCTCCCTTAAATATAATATTTAGGCAAAAATTTAGACTTCTATCAATAAGTAACTAATTATGTTTACTTTGTATTTATTTTCTAATCCTCCCATTCTATCTAACTCCTACATGAGTCTGGTGTTAAATTTAGTAAGGGAAATATTATAGAAAAAAGAGATGAAGAAAGAGACATTGGAAATTGTTATATTGCTAAGATATATATACGCTGCTGCAAAGTCTCAAAAGAGGATGAAAAATTCAAGTCATTTGTTGAGATTTATGACATTTTAAAGAAGAGAATCTCAAGGCACAATTTATATACAGCTAGAGATTTCCACTCCGATAATAAATATTTAGCTTTATTTAAAAGTAGGTGGAATTGATATAGGTGTTTTGTTTTACTGCCCTAACTTTGAAAACAGAAAAAAAGTTTTTTTTTTAATTTTGCATACTGAATATGGAAAACATTAACTCGGATTCTTAGAATGTAGGAGATTTTGTCTATTAATATTAGGAAATTTGAAAATAATAATACCCTACACATTAGCACTTGAGTTAAGGAGGATTGTGAAAGGCTTAAGAAAATGAACTCAAGTCATGAAATTCTGTTTGAATCCTCACTGTCATTTAGTGCAAGAAATGATATGAGACATACTAAAGCTCCCCAAGACATGTTTTCATCTGTGATCTGATGCTTGATAATAATAAATGACTCACAGAGATTTTTTGGGAGAATTTAGTGAGTTAATTTGTAGTGTCTAGTAAAGTGTACGAGCTCAATAATTGTGACTGGATAGAAGATGTCACTATAAAGCAGGTGAATTGACCATATAAACACCCTTAGTTATGTCATTTTAAAACACCTATAAAACTTAAAATCTTCACTAAATATTTTAACTCTTCTGTTTGAATCTCAGTCAAGTGTTTCACATATAATTTTTCTCTCCTTGAATACAGGGATTACATCTTTCATTTTTACACAGTGTAAGCCATGATGAATATTTGCTTAATTGATACTAAGAAAAAAATATTGTCACTTATAAAATTGCAAGTGTCTGTTATGCCTCAAATAATTCATATTTGCCTGCCTTAACCTGTTACTGCTATGAGTGGTTTCTTTCTATCAGTATTAAGTGCACATCAGTATTAAGTGAATATAATATGTAAATGTATAGTGCTATGGCATGCTGGTACAATGCCATGATGTAATGAAATGAAAGGTAAGATTTGGGACATAGATGCCTGTAGGAGGTCCAAGAGTTATGAAAAACAATTCAAATTGTACAGAACACAATCACAGGATTAAGAAAAGCAATTGTCACTTGCCCTGTGTGGTTATAACAAGAGCCAGAATGTGCCAGATGCACAGCTTGTCTGCAGCTGTTGTTATTTGAATCTGTTTTGCAACATCCATTTTCTCTCATAACTGTGTGGGATTTATTAGGTGCAGAGTTTATCAGAATTGCTTTTGTGCATAGAACACTGGTATAATGGTTCTTAGATTTAAACCAGGCATGGGAAAATATAATCCAGAAATAATTTTTTACATACTGCTTAAGTCAGCCCAGATGCCTGTGTTGGATTAAGTTGGATATATATTTAAAGTACTAATTAGGTCATGTTATGGACATTGCCAACTTGAGCAGGAACCATATGAATTGCTAAAGAGCCACTTGGTATAAGCATACATTTTAAATACAGTCTTCACCTGTGTTATTAGCAGATCAACCTTTACCTAATAGATGTGTATTTTCCCATATACATCAGATTTTCACCATGCTCTTAATGGAAGATATTAGCAGGATAATACAATTGAAGAGGATATAAATGCACTATATACATAACACATTTGAGAACAAGAGGCTGTAAAAGAGACTATAATTTCATGGATGTATTCCTTGCTCTCATGTATATAGATATATCATCTTCATTGACTAAGAATTTGACTTTAAAATTTCTGACTAAAATTATCACTTCCATAGATAAGCAAGTCATCTAGTTCACTATTTTGTTCCATGTCTAGAAAAGTAGCTTGAGAGAATATGATAAGCAATAATTTGTGGTTTGGTCAACTTTGACAGACTCTTTCTCAAACTAAAGCAACTTCAAATCTTTTGTTTAGATTAAGTTTACATCTAAGGATACTTAGGGTCTTCTAAATGGTGTCTTTTTTATACACTGTTAGGATCGTAGGGTTGTTTCATTACTATTGTTACCTGTCACAGATAGATTCCAGAATACTGCCTCTTGCTATTTGATTCTTGTTGCCAGAATTGCTCAATTTATGAGCATGAACTAATAGTTTACTTTCTCTGTTCTCATAGACTCAGGGATAAAGCCACATTGTACCCTCTGATTCATAGGCCACCTCCAATAATACTGGCAATTATCTATAATGAAAAGCTATAAATCCATTTGTGTCTATGTAGCCCCTCTTTTATGGGCTGAGTCAGCATATGAGGGTGTGGGTGTTGGTAGGAGAACAGGAGAGAAAATCTTGGTGAAAAGATAGATTAAAAAATAACCTTTGTTCTCTGACGCATAAGAGTTTGTAATTTGACACATTACGGACAATATATAGTACAATTTTCAATTCTAATAACCTTCCTAATATGCCCAAGTGAATTGACTTTTAAAAATCACTCTCCCACTGTATACTGGCCCAACAAAAACCCAGTAGTTCTCTGAATTTCTAAAACTACCATGACAAATAGATTACTTGAAATCTTCAAAATATATTTTAATCTACTCTATTAGTCCATTTTCACGCTGCTGATAAAGACATACCCAAGATACTGGGCAATTTACAAAAGAAAGAGGTTTAATTGGTTTCACAGTTCCACAGAGCTAGGGAGGCCTCTAATCATTGCAGAAAGCAAGGATGAGCAAGTCATATCTCCTGTTGATGGCATCAGGCAAAGAGAGAGCTTGTGAAGAGAAACTCCAGTTTGTAAAACCATCAGATCTTGTGAGACCCATTCACTATCACGAGAACAGCACAGGAAAGACCCAACCTCAGATTCAGTCATCGCCTGTGGGGTCACTCCCACAACACATGAGAATTATGAGCTCTACAAGATGAGATTTGGGTGGGGACACAGCCAAACCATATCATTTACAAAATTTAAAATCACAATTTCCATCATGCATCACACTATCTCTGCTTGTTGGTATACATGGTCATCTTAAAGGACTGACACATAACTTTAGAATCTTTGCTTTTGCTATGCAAGATAACAGTAGAGACAGAGTTTGCTTGATCTCAGTTTTATTCCAAGTTGCAAGGGACCTATGGCTTCAGATGTGATCATATGTCCATCTGTTCTGATTCACTATGTCTAGAGGAATAAGGATATGTTATATAATCATAATTGGCATGGATACCTGTGGACAATAGCACATTTTTCAATGATGAGGAAACATTGGGAACTGTCTTGATAACTCAAAAAATACATAATAAAAAGAAGAATGCACTTTTTATTAAAGACCACTGGTGTATATTACCTTCATAGTCAGAACGTAGAAATATATGTGCTTGATAACTGTAGTCTATTTTATAGTCAAAGTAATTATACAGTATGAAATCTGGCACATCTGTTGAGCAGTACAAACATTGATTATGTTGGTAGTTGACTGCAGTAACTGATGTCAAAACTGTGGGACCTGAAATTAGAGACAAGGATGCTGGTTTTTCCAAGGAATAAAGAAACAAAATGTGTGTGTGTGTGTGTGTGTGTGTGTGTGTGTGTGTGTGTGTGTAACCCTCTAATTAGTGTGATTCTAAGAACAGTGAATCTGTTGGTTAAATTAAAAAATTACTATGTTTTGTGTGAACATAAGTATTTTTAATGATGCCTTGTTATATGAAATTCAAATAAAGTATTCCTCCCTGGAATACCACCAAATTTCAAAGTCACTCTCATTAGCTTCCAGACATATCTTTGATTTATTCACATCCAACTAAAAAGGAAGTAAAAAACAAGGTAATTTCGTTTGTGACAAATATGTTTGTAATTAATTGATTTTTTTCTTCATCAATGTCTCTGATAATTTTTAAATAATTTCATAATAATAATTTCTTTCACATTTTGTTAATGGTCTTGTAGGTTAATATTGCTTTTTATTGTATGTTCTTTGATAGAAAATTTAGATTCATTATCTCAACCAAAAAAACAGAAACAGCAGGTCCTTAATGTCATATTCATTTAAGGGACTGTCAGGTTTCCACAATAAGCTTTTTCAAACATTTCCAGAACCTCCCTTGAAGAATAATAGCATGGTTTTATAAGAGTGGCAATTTGGATTTATAAATAGCCAATAATTTGGTTATTTTATAGTTAACTTTTTGAATTATAACGCTTTGCTCAAAGACTACAAAACTATTTACCAAGAATTAAGCTAAGGAATCAAGATCAATACATGCTTAATAAATTTTGCCTTTAATTTTGAAATGCAGACTAATAGAAACATCCAAAGTGCCTTTTTTTTTTTAAATTATACTTTAAGATCTGAGGTACATGTGCAGATCTTGCAGGATTGTTGCATTAAGTATACACATGACATAGTGGCTTGCTGCCTTCAACCCACCCCCGACCCCGTCACCTACATTAGATATTTCTCTTAATGTTATCCCTCCCTAATCTCCCCACCTGTTGCTATCCTTACCCAAACTCCACACCCCACAACAGACCCCAGTGTGTGATGTTACCCTCCCTGTGTCCATGTGTTCTCATTGTTCAATACCCGCCTATGAGTGAGGACATGCGGTGTTTGGTTTTCTGTTACTGTGTCGGTTTGCTGAGGATGACGGTTTCCAGATTCGTACATGTTCCTGCAAAGGACATGAACTCATCCTTTTTAATGGCTGCATAGTATTCCATGGTATATATGTGCCACATTGTCTGTATCAAGTGTATCATTGATGGACATTTGGGTTGGTTCCAAGTCTTTGCTCTTGTAAACAGTGCCACAATGAACATACAAGTGCATGTGTCTTTATAATAGTACAATTTATAATCCTTTTGGTATATACCCTGTAATGGGATTGCTGGGTCAAATGATATTTCTATTTCTAGATCCTTAAGGAATTACCACACTGTCTTCCACAATGGTTGAAGTAATTTACACTCTCACCAACAGGGTTCTTATTTCTCCACATCCTCTCCAGCATCTGTTGTCTCCTGATATTTTAATGATCGCCATTCTAACTGGCATGAGATGGTATCTCAATGTGGTTTTGATTTGCATTTCTCTAATGATCAGTGATGAGCATTTTTTCATATTTTTGTTGGCTGCATAAATATCTCTTTTTGAAAAGTGTCTGTTCATGTCCTTTGCCAACTTTTTAACAGGGTTGTTTGATTTTTCTTGTAAATTTGTTTTAGTTCTTTGTAGATTCTGGATATTAGCCCCTAGTCAGATGGGTAGATTGCAAAAATTGTTTCCTATTCCATTGGTTGCCAGTTCACTCTAATGATTGTTTCTTTTGCTGTGCAGAAGCTCTTAAGTTTAATTAAATCTCATTTGTTTATTTTGGCTTTTGTTGCCATTGATTTTGGTGTTTTAGTCATAAAGTCCTTGCCTATGCCTATGTCCTGAATGGTATTGCCTAGGTTTTCTTCTAGGGTTTTTATGGTGTTAGATCTTATGCTTAAATCTTTAATCCATCTGGAGTTAATTTTTGTATAAGGTGTCAGGAAGGGATCCAGTTTCACCTTTTTGCATATGGCTAGCCAGTTTTCCCAACACCATTTATTAAACAGGGAATCCTTTCCCTGTTGCTTGTTTTTGTCAGGTTTCTCAAAGATTGTATGGCTGTAGATACGTGGTCTTACTTCTGAGGCCTCTGTTCTGTTCCATTGGTCTATATCTCTGTTTTGGTACCAGTACCATGCTGTTTTGATTATTGTAGCCTTGTAGTATATTTTGAAGTCAGGTGGCGTGATGCCTCCAGCTTTGTCCTTTTTGCTTAGGATTGTCTTGGCTATGCAGTCTCTTTTTTTGGTTCCATATGAAGTTTAAGGTGTTTTTTATTTCCAGTTCTGTGAAGAAGATCAATGGTAACTTGATGGGGATAGTATTGAATCTATAAATTACTTTGGGCAGTATGGCCATTTTCACAATTTGCTTCTTTCTAACCATCAACATGGAATGTTATTCCATCTATTTGTGTCCTGTCTTATCTCCTTGAGAAGTGGTTTGTAGTTCTTCTTGAAGAGGTCCTTTACATCCTTTGTTAGTTGTATTCCTAGGTATTTTATTCTCTTTGTAGCAATTGTGAATGGGAGTTCACTCGTGTTTTGGCTCTGTCTTTATTCATTTGTGTTTTGGTCTATATGAATGCTTGTGATTTTTGCACATTGATTTTGTATCCTGAGACTTTGCTGAAGTTGCTTACCATCTTAAGGAGATTTTGGGCTGAGATGATGGGGTCTTCTAAATATACAATCATGTCATCTGCAAATAGAGATAATTTGACTTTCCCTTTTCCTAATTGAATACACTTTATTTCTTTTTCTTCCCTGATTGCTCTGTCTAAAACTTCCAATTCTATGTTGAATAGGAATTGTGAGAGAGGGCACCCTAGTCTAGTACCAGTTTTCAAAAGGAATGCTTCCAGGTTTTGTTCATTCAGTATGATATTGGCTGTGGGTTTGTCATAAATAGCTTTTATTATTTTGAGAAACATACTATGGATACCTAGCTTATTGAGAGTTTTTAGCATAATGGGCTGTTGAATTTTGTTGAAGGCCTTCTCTGCATCTATTGAGATATGTGGTTTTTGTCATTGGTTCTGTTTATGTGATGGGTTATGTTTGCAGACTTGCATATGTTGAACCAGCCATGGTTCAAATGAACCTACTGGATAGTGATGGATAAGCTTTTTGATGTGCTGTTGCAATCTGTTTGCTAGTATTTTATTGAAGATGTTTGCATTGATGTTCATCATGCATATTGGTCTGAATTTTTCTTTTTTAGTTGTGTCTCTGCCAGGTTTTGGTATCAGGATGATGTTGATCTCATAAAATGAGTTAGGAAAGAGTCCCTCTTTTGTATTGTTTGGAATAGTTTCAGAATGAATGGTACCAGCTCCTCTTTGTATGTCTGGTAGAATTTGGCTGTGAACTCATTTGATCCTGGACTATTTTGATTGGTAGGCTGTTAATTGCTGCCTCAACTTCAGACCTTGTTATTGCTGTATGCAGGGATTCAACTTCTTCCTTGTTTGGTGGTGGGAGGGTGTACATGCCCAGGAATTTATCCATTTCTTCTAAATTTACTGGTTTATGTGCATAGAGTTGTTTGTAGTAATCTCTGATTGTAGTTTGTATTTCTGTGGAATCAGTAGTGATATCCCCTTTATAATTTTTTATTGCATATATTTGATTCTTCTCTCTTTTCTTTTTATTAGTGGCTAGCAATCTATTTTGTTGATATTTTCAAAAAATCAGCTCCTGGGTTTATTGATTTTTTTGAAGAGTTTTTTTTGTGTGTCTCTAATTCCTTCAGTTTTGCCCTGATCTTAGTTATGTCTTGTCTTCTGCTAGGTTTTGAATTTGTTTGATCTTGATCTTGCTCCTCTAGTTCTTTTAATTGCTACAATAGGGTATCAATTTTAGATCTTTCCTTGCTTATCATATGGGCATTTAGTGCTATAAATTTCCCTCTAGACACTGCTCTAAATGCATCCCAGAGATACTGGTATGTTGGGATGGAGGAAGATTTACCAAGCAAATGGAGAGCAAAAAAAAGCAGGGATGCCATCCTACTCTCTGATAAAATGAACTTTAAAATAACAAAGATCAAAAGAGACAAAGAAGGGCATTACATAATGGTAAAGGGATCAATGCAACAAGAAGAGCTAACTATCCTAAATATATATGCACCTAATACAGGAGTACCCAGATACATAAAGCAAGTTCTTAACTACCTACAAAGAGACTTAGACTCCCACACAATAATTTTGGGAGACTTTAAAACTCTACTGTCAATGTAAGACAGATCAACGTGACAGAAAATTAACAAGGATATCCAGGACTTGAACTCAGATCTGGACCAAGCGGACCTAATAGACATTTACAGAACTCTCCACCCCAAATCCATATGCTCAACACCATATCATACTTACTCTAAAATTGACCACGTAATTGGAAGTAAATCACTCTTCAGCAATTGCAAAAGAACTGACATCATAACAACCAGTCTCTCAGACCACAGTGCCATTGAATTAGAACTCAAGATTAAGAAACTCACTCAAAACCACACACCAACATGGAAACTGAAAAACCTGCTCCTGAACGATAAATAATGAAATGAAGGCAGAAATAAAGCTCTTCTTCAAAATCAAAGTGCCTTTATAAGGGATATAGTGGTCTCTTTTATATCATGAGAATAACAATAATAATGATTAATCAAGTTTTTTTCCCAATAAATATTTTGAGCATCTACTGTTATTTTGCTAGATTCAAGGAAATAGTTATAAGTAAGACAGAGAAAAGTATTTGCTTTTAATAAACATGTCTAATATTAACTATATTTCATGGGAAGATTAATTATACCAATTGATAATAGCTGTGTTATTTCCCTTCAATTGAATGTAGTATTAGTTTAAAATACATTTATGGTGTTTAAATTAAACATGTACATCTTTATTACTTCTACTGGCAATAAAGGTAAGGTAGTGAAAATAGTATTGTTGATGCATTGGTGAAAAAATTTGTAGGATTTTAACCTTTAATTTATTGCATTCAGAGTTCAAGAAGATTGAGAAATATCAGTGAAACTCTAGTATGAGGCTAAGGCAATAAAATTACTAAATGCATATGTAAAATATTTTAAAATTCTTTACATGTCCTTGGTACAAGCTTAAATTGTGGGAAATAAGGCATATATACACTTAGCCATGTTGTATAATAGCTTTAATACATGTGACTTGGAAGTAACATTATGATAAAGTTGTAAGCAAAAGGTTTTTTATTTAAATAACTACATATTTCTTAAAATGCCATTAATATTTTCTATAAATGTAATTTATAGTAATATAATCTTAGTTTTCCATTTTAATTAAAAATTCTTAATTTGCAAGTAACAAATTTTTTAAATAAGCATTAAACTCTGAAAGTAATCAAAATTAACTATTTAGTAATTGTTTTCATTGTGTATGTGTGAAATGTCAATAGTCTCTTAAAAATAGAGTAAAAAAGTTTTTTTAAAAACATTTGCCTAAATTAGATCTATTCAGGGATTAATATTTAATTATACATCAAAGAAATGTTCTGTTTTACAATGAAATTATACCATCACTAGACATATTTTAATTATTAAAATTTCTAAATATAAAGTCTCTTTGAAGGCAATTTACATTTAAGTATACTGACCTTATCTTTATAAAGTATTTCAAAATATTTGTTCAATTAAATATTTTGGTTCAGAGTGTTTTCATGTGTATCATACACAGAATAACAATGTGTTCATTCAAAAAATATCTTAAACATGATTTGATCCAACCTCTTTATTTAATAGATGAAGAAACTAACATCCAGAAAGTTCATGAAATATTTATAGATAGAAACCAGGTGTTTTTACCTCTTGTCATATATATCTTTTGTTATATATTATGCTGCTTTGTGAGCTATTGTTCATCAAAATAAAATGCTGTAAAGTCTCAATATTAAAACTATTACCTTTGGTTGATGATTTAGGTAACATGTACATATAACATTTATTTTTTTCCTTTTGTCTTTACAATTTTCTGTACCTTTATGGTGCTTAGTACTTAAAGTAGAAACTATGTATTTCTTCTTATACCTTTAACTACTTTTGGATGGTGTTTAGAATTCTTACAGTAGCATTACACAATTGCTTTCAAGGTGGTTAAAGGGATGAACTATCTACCTAGTTTGAAAAATTTGTCTATATTATGTCAGCCCATAGTCTCCATTCTCATACAACTAATAGGATTATAATAGTAATTATCCATATATTGTAATAAATATTTCTCCAAAGGAATGCCTTTGTTATGAACAATGAAGAGAACAGTAACTTTTCTCATGGAATTATTAAGAAAATTATATGAAATCATATAAAGAGTAATGAATTACTTATCTTCAGAAGGTAAAGACATTCAGTGTCTCTCTGTCACTGGACATAATAGAGACAAACCAGAGTAGCACAAGGAAATTTGTAGATTTTGTTGGCCCAAAATCTGGCCAGTAATGAATTCCTCAAATATATTTCAAATACATCTCATGTAGGTCACAATATATTTAACGTTCTCAGTCAATAATACAATATTGTATCCTAAATTTAAATGCCCTCTACAATCTGAAGCAGTTATCCTGAGATGAAAAAGAATTCTGATAACTGCAGCTTAAGTGAATGATGCTTTCAATAATTTTGAGAAATTTTCTACTATAGAGTATTTGGCAACTTATGATCTTCAGCATCCTAAATGTCACCAAACGACTCTTTCCCATAACCAGCATAATTAAAGTTAACGTATACCAACATTTTAAATTTATGTGTCAATATGTACTCCAGTATAAGAAAATACAAGAGTACTTTAATATTGACAAAACATCACCTAATTATTAAAAAGGAAAATAACTTATGCTGAAACAGAATTGTTGTACTTTAAGTAAGATGTTGGTTATTACTTCTTAATTTCCATTCCTATTTCCCTAATAAATATTTATTAACACCTGTCTGGGTGTCCGACTCACAAGGGAAGTTCAAAAGGAGACGTCTTTGTGATTACTATTATTAGCTATTTTGTTGTTGACATGGAAGAATAAAATTTCAAGTAAATATGAGCACCAATTGAAAACACTGCTAAAATCCCCCAAACTAAAGTGCTTACTATAAAATTTAAATATGCATATGTTACAAGATTATTTTGAATAACGATTATCACAACTTAGAGTTCCTGCTAATGTATCTGAAATTGTTTTTACTGCCTGAAGGGAATCTGTGAATGAAAAAAATTTTAGACATTTGCTTAAGAATTCCTATGTCAATAAAAATAATCCACCACCCTTTAAATTCCAAATACTTCACAAATTATAAAATATAAATGAAAACAAATACCGATGAAATATATATATGATTGTTTCATATTCTAGGTATAGTAGAACCACATATATGTATGTGTGTACGTGTGTGTTTATGGGCGAATTTCTCTGATGTATGTTTCTTCAGACTACATACTTAACAGAGTTCTAAGGCAACTTAGCACTGCCTAATCATGTTACTTAAAACTATTATATAACAGTTATAATACTGTGTGTGTCTTGCCCGTTTCTTGTTTAGAGCCTAGTGTGCCCAGCCCTCAGTTACTGTGGGGTCAGCTGTCAACAGCTCAAAAGTGTACTCTTAGACCGAAAAATGCTCCTGGCTAACTTGAGTCATTTGAACCAACCAGAAATACCTCACACTTTTGCTTTTCCCTTAGACAAAGTGTTAGGTCTACAATGGATAGATATAAGGATATAGAAAAGTGGCCACCTTCCCTCAAGGTAGGACAACTTTGTATTACTATTCACACACTTGGGATCTCTATTGGGTCAGGCTGAAGCCAAAGGTCAAATGAAATCACATTTTTATCTATATTTTTTTGGTACTCAATCTTGCATCCTTCACTCCCCTATGGTTTCCACTTGGCAGATTTCCCTCAATCTGTCATTTGCACAATGTCTTGTTTTAGTCTCTTC
Source organism: Cheracebus regulus (assembly GCA_963574635.1). Lineage (NCBI taxonomy): Eukaryota > Metazoa > Chordata > Mammalia > Primates > Pitheciidae > Cheracebus > Cheracebus regulus. The sequence continues at coordinate 41,698 of CAUYQU010000202.1, forward strand.
TTCTAGAGAGCCTGAACCTGGAAGCCAATCCAGCTACCAACTTCTGATAGGAGATTACAGCCAAAACTGGGTATTTCAAGTCAGTGCTTGTGCAATTTTGTTTCGTTTTTACTTAACCTCCAAAGAGGTCGTAAAGAAGCTCAAGATTATAAGGAAATTGGGAGAACATTCCCCACAGGTCTCTGACGTTTCTGCATATCTTTTATCCACTTTCGTGCTGAACTACGGTTTCAAGGAGATTAATAAAGTGAACAACTTGGAAAGATAGTGTGAGTGACCACCTCTAAGACAGAGGGCAGATTTGTTTACCGGGCTAGGTATACACATAGTATCATCATCTGGGGCAAAGTTTGGTCAGATTTGCTAGCAGCTTCCTTATATGATGGGGAATCCCTTAAGCTTAGGGTTTCCTTAACTGTGACGTAAATTTTCTGTGCATGCAGCATCTAGACCTGCTCGGCATTGTTCTATGGGACCTGGGAGTAGAGAGGGGGAGAACTAATGGAAACACAGAGGCCATGCTGCTGCTGCTCTGTTGTGAGTAATACAATGTCTCTGCCCAGAAATTCGCTTGTATTTTGTCAGCATCTCTAAAATAAGAAATCTATGGGAAATGTTTTCCCAAATTTCCTACAATCTTACCTTCTTTAGGCCCTCTGGAAACCATTAGGTAATAACTAAAATAAGGTAAAATATCAGACCTTTGTGATATTTTAGACCTTTTCAAAAGGAAAGATCTAAAATATCCCTCCTTAGGCATATAACCTGTCTATTAAAGAGAAGTAGATAAAATTCTAGAGATTATGCTAACACCATACCTGCAGAAACAGATTTATAAAAAGGAAACAAAGAATGAACATAACACCTTAAGATATCTGTAATAATTTGATCAGTGTCAGATTTAATTGTTTAATGAGATCTTCCAATATGAATGTGATCTATCACAGAGTAGATTAGCAAATGATGAGAAAATAAATGGCAAACTTACTAGTAATGTATACATAGAAATACTCAATTCAGGGCGAAAGGCTCTCATTTGATATCCCAAGTTCTGAAGACTTCTCATACCCATACCGTGCAAGGAGTGAAACAATCCGCTACATGAATTTAGACATTGCTTTTTATAGATTTTTACAAATCTGATGGCCAAGCTGATAATTATACAATCCATACAACTGTCACATTAGATAGTATATGAATTTCTCTCTAACTCGCATTATTTTGGGGGGGTTTTGGGGTGCAGGGGAATGCTCAGCTCTCTCCCCTGTGGGCTCCAGGCTCTCGGTCTTCCTCTATCTCAAGAAAGGGAGAGGAGACCATGGCAGGTGCACTCATAAAGTAAATACTGGACCCCCAAAGTTTCTGCAGAAAGTGATTTATTTAGGTAGAGAAAGAGAAAAAGGAGAGGAAGAGAGAAAGCTTCCACAAGAGAGTGTGTGGAAGGGGATCCCAGAGGGGAAATCGCCTGGGTGAGGGAGGCAGGAACTTTTAACGTGGGAGGAATTCCCACCTTCTCCAAGACCCCTGGCCAATGAAAGGAGTTCCTTAGAACTTCCACTAGAGTGACTGACTTTTTGATCCTTTCCTGCACCCACAAAAATTAAACAAACTGCTAAATCTCACAGATGGAGAGAGATGGGAGGGGGACATGGCGCTGCGAAGTTCTTGCCCTTAAAACTACGCCTCCTTGTGGACCCAGAAAGAGAACACATTCCCTCATTATCCATTTGCATTCTCCACTGAAGACTTGGGAGGCATCATTTGGTTTTTCACATTCCATTCCTACAAGCAAAAGGTGGTGGAGGAAGAAAAGAAAAAAAAGTGAGAGAAGTAGAAAGGATGAATGGTCCAATAGTGGTGAGAATAATTCCAGCTAAGTGCAACTTGAAGACAAGGATAAGGTTTATGTACACCCCTAAGTATTAGACTTTTGCTAGAGAGGAAATTTGAACACTATCTCACAGCACATGTTCAGCCCAAGGTGTCATTTTCTTTTAATGGTTCATACCTCATGTATGTGCACAACGTTATCTATTTTTCCTCTAATTCTTAAGCTTAATAGGAAACTACATTTTTGGATTAAAAGTGAAAGAACCAAATTAATGAATTGTCTAACATGGGGTTGAAGATTCTCTAGAGAGAGGTACTAACTGGAAATACTCTACCCAGAATTGAGAATTTCTTTCTGTACACTGTTTTAGTAACACTTAGATAGCTTTTATTATTTGCCAAAAATATCTATTATAGAAAACATCTAAGACTGAGTTTTCATTCAATGCCAAAATCTGACCAACTCCAATCCTTTGAATGACATATTAAGAGTTTTGATGATGATATGGTGCTCACATGTAATCATTCTTTAAAAGTTCTGTTTTACTTATCATACCTCAGATGCAGATTATGTTGCAAATAGAATTTTAACTACTTCAGTGAAAGAAACAGTAATGAATCAAATGCTAATCTTGTCTTCTATCTCTGTTTGCATCCTAACTTAGAAACTTGATGGGCATTTTAGAGAACATTACTTAAATCAGTATTTCCCAGTACTAGTGGGAAGCATGGAATCCCAGGTCCCAACTTAGAAGCATTTAATCAGTATCTCCTGGGGAGGAGTCTGAAAAAACTGAATTGTAAGTATCAACCCATATAGGCCTTAAGAACAGACATTCTTGAAAATTAATTGCTTTATGTTTTCTATTATTTTGCAAGTTGTACAATGTGACATTTTAGTGTTTCAAATATTGTTAGTGAATAATAATATTTCCTCATATTCTTTGCTTGAGTTTTTTAAAAGGGTAAAGAAATGAGAATGGTCATAAAAGGAAAAAAAGAATGACACGTGTGGTTTGAATGAAGTATGAGAGACAAGGATAAACGGCCAATGGCAGATTGGACAATAACTGGCCCCAGATTCCCAAGTGAGAAACAAGGACACTTTTTTTTTTCTGAAAGAAAGTATAGATCTAGGTTATGGATGGCAGTAATAAATATCACTAGTCGAGAAGGAATCACTAAAGACATCTTTTATTTCTCCTCTTCAGTTGACATACTCCACTGAAAACCAACAACCATTTGTTCAGTCTTCTCAATAATTTTGTAGTCAAGGTCATATATTTCCTGGGTGTTTAATGTTATGGTTGGCAAGACAAACTCAGGAGCCTTTCTAAAGTTGATATAGATTATGTGTACTGCCTTGCTTTGATCGCTCATATCTGTCACTCTGACTCAGGGAAAAGATAGGTTATTTTGACAGGGTTTCTTCTTTTATATTCTGACTAAATATGACCAAGTAACATATTTCAGACTATTTATGGTAAATAATTCACTGCATATTTTTAAATAGAAAGATGCTGATAAACTAACAGATTCATGCTCACTGGGCCATCTTTTGTGAAGCTAAACTTTTACTTCTTAATCTAAAAAATAGTGGCCATCGGGTGCAGTGGCTCAAGTCTCCAATCCCAGCACTTTGCGAGGCCCAGGCGGCAGATCACGAGGTCAAGAGATCGAGACCATCCTGGCCAACAGGGTGAAACCCTGTCTCTACTAAAAATACAAAAATTAGCTGGGCGTGGTGGCGTGAGCCTGTAGTCCCAGCTATTGGGAGGCTGAGGCAGGAGAATTGCTTGGACCCGGGAGGCGGAGGTTACGGTGAGCCGAGATCGTGCCACAGCACTCCAGCCTGGTGCCTGGCGACAGAATGAGACTGTGGCAAAACAAAAAACAACAACAACAACAACAAAATAGTGGCCATGAGTTCCTACATCTAGTAGCTTGAAATTATCATTTTCAGAGTTGTGGTTCTTTGTAAATAATTGTGTTTCTGTCTTGAAATTAACATTTTATTTCATTCATATTTTGAAGAATAAAGAGGTTTCTAATTTTGCTTGATTTTAGGTTATCATAGAAAGCAAGGTAAAAGCCCAGACTTGTGAAAGACGTCTCATTTAAATTGCATTTTGCTATGAGAAGGGAGAAAAAAAGTCGAACCTGTATTTGGAGAAGAATGTTATGTATTTGGAAGAGAATGTCATAGTAACAGATTATATAGAAAAATCTCTTTCATTTTTTGAGAAAATTAAGAATTTTGGTAATTTGACAATTGGTAGAAGCATTGTAGTAGCGTGTTTTCATCTATCATGTATCCAGCAGACAGATGATAAACCAAAGCAGATGGAGAGCCAGGATCTGTGAAAAATGCCTGGAGTAGTTTCTAGGTGATAATTAATAAAAGTAATATTTAGAGAAAGAAAAGGAAAGGGTTTAAATTGACAGTGATATTCATTATTGCCCATAAAAGATTCTTTGTTTGAAAATTTGCAAACTTTTACAAAAAAACTTTTAGTTTTTTTATTTTACGAAGAAAAAGTAAAGCTACTATGTTATGTTTTGACTTCTAAACAGTTGATTCATTTTATAAAAACCATTAGTACTGCAAACCTTCTTGAATCAAGCCACCTTTATCACCAACCAGGCAGGAGGCCCCAGAGGTAGACGACATGTTGGGGAAGAATATTAAAGCACCCCTAGTGCTATCTCTAAAACAGATACTATACAAGAATTGAAAACACTATGCCATTCTATTCAGCCTTAAGGTTATTTCTTTCTGTGTTAATGTGTTGTTCATTGTTGTGGCAATTATCACCTTTGCCCTTAATAAAATGCAATCTTGTTTTCAGCTAACTTCTATCATTTTTGGCCCTTCTTCGAACTTGGGAAAACTGTTTCTGTTTGATCAAATACTTGGATATTAGAAGAAGCTAAAGTTAACAAAATAAAAATAAATGTTAGCAATACTTTTAAAGGTAAGCATGCTAAGCCAGTCTTTACCCTGTCACACATATTAAAAATTAAGAAAAAGGTAAATAAGTGAAATATTTGAAACTGTTTTCTTGGACCTTATTTTTTCTGGAGGGGAAGAGGGCTGGAGTTGTTTTGATTCTGTATAGTAACAAAGATTGTGGAAAGACTGGCTTCTGCACTTAGGTATATACTGGCAAATATCCCCTTTTGCTCTCTGTGAGAGGATGACATGTTTCTGCCTTAACTTCAACTTGGAGTTGATGCTCATGATCAACTGCAATCACCATGGACTGATGATTTTTCTTGCTAGCAGTGATATCAGAACCTTTGACAGAAATCATAGGTGGGTTAGCTCAACAAGTTCTTCCAAGGTTTTTGAATCATATTAAAGAAAGAGGGAATGGTACACTTTAACTGGGAAGCTTGGTACACTTTTATGGGCCCCAAAGATACAGAAAACCTGGAAATGAAAGTTTTTTGTGTGTATGGATCATTCAAGAGTACCCGATCCCCAAGTCTCTGTGCTTTACTCTTTCCACATGAAAACCCTTATCTTGAAAAAGCAGATTTGCTAGGGTTGAAAATTCCACCATCTAACGAGTCCTGTCACCATTATAATTTAATTCTAGCTCTAATTTTCAAATTTTGCTTTCCTCCAGAATAGGGAAATAGTCTTTATATATGCTCCAAATACTAGCTGATTTTCACATGTGGCTTTATAATTCAGATGGCTCTGCAGAATCTCCATGAAGTATGCAGGACACATAAGTGTTTTTTCTTGTTTCCTAACGTAGATGAACTACATTAGATAGAGGAGGCAAGTTGGTAATTTGGTTAACTACATTTCACCACCAGCCATTAAGCCATTGTCCCTCTTTTGTGAAAACCCGATATCGCTCATTGCTGCTCTCATGTTTGTATTCAACTGTGAGCTTTGAGATTATTATTTTTACTGTACTTTTAAATGTTATTTTTCTGTTAAATTGAAGCAATAAGAAAATAAAGGGTATGTCGCAAGTCATGACAACTGCAAATACATAGTGTGATAGGATCACCATAGACTGGTGAATTTTTCTTGCTAGTGATATTGAAATGGTTGACAGCAGTCATAGGTAGGTTAACTCAACATACACTTTAACAGGTACCCAGAGACCCTGAAATCAATGCCACTTAATTATCAGCTAGAAGTAGAAGTTACTGTCGATTTGAGGAATTTGTAGCCTGGGTTTAGCATGAAAGGTCTTAAGGAAACCACTGCTTGTCTCAGAGCTGAGGATATTTATTCATTCTTTCCTTGGTGATTGACACAGCATTGAGGAAGTTTAGTGGCTTGACTTCTCTTTGTTATGACCAAATTCCCCAACATGGACCATGTGTTTCCACCTTCCTGATTCTTCCTGTGTAATTCTGACTCTTTGCCCCAAGCATGGTTCCACTGCTTAATCTTTAGATCCTCATCCTCATTGTATTTCCCAACCTTATTCTGTCAATAGTCTCTTTCCTTTAAAATCTTTACTCATAGAAAGTTTTAGAACACAAAAAAACCTGCAAAACAATCAGAAGAACAACAACAAAACATATATTCTTCTTAGACTAATTATTTCTAAACACATAACTGCAATAGGATACAGGCAATTATACTTTTTTACAATAAACTTTAGCCATAGATTGTGATTTCTTCAGTGTTTATAATTGCTTATATAATAGTTGCACATATTATCTCTTCATTATTGGTTTCTACCACATTTCAATATTGTGCATACTCTACAATAAAAATTCTCATGGAATACAGTTTTCGTATTATACTGAATGATTTCCTTAAGGCAAATTCTAAATTGTGTATTAAAATTTGTGGCAATTTTTACAATTTTGATAGGTATTGTAATCTTTTATCTTTTATGTAATAATGCATATACATCATAAAAATTAGTACAGACATTTTATTACAAAAAAAGCATTGCACCTCTCCAGTATTACTTCTAAGGGACAATAATTTTTGAACATTTTATTTTAAATATAGTTGTGTCTTCTATTTAACTAATTAATATGCTTTTACTGCTAATTATTCAGTTGGCATTTATTATTTTATTTGAAAAATGAATTGCTTACTATCAAAGATGGATTTTTATTGTTAAATTTTATTTTTTATTTTTTTATTTTTTGAGATGGAGTCTCTCTCTGTCACCAAGGCTGGAGTGCAGTGTTGTGATCTTGGCTCACTGCAACCTCCACCTCCCAGATTCAAGTGGTTCTGCCTGCCTCAGCCTCCTGAGTAGCTAGGATTATAGGCATGTACCATCAAGCCCAGCTAATTTTTGTATTAGATGGGGTTTTTCCATGCTGACCAGACTGGTCTTGAACTCCTGACCTCAGGTGATCCGCCAACCTTGGCCTCCCAAAGTGTTGGGATTATAGGCATGAGTCACTGCGCCTGGCCTGTTATTTGAATTTTAAATAATCATTTAAATGATAATAATAGAACAAACACATTAGCCATTCTATTCCTCTCTCCATTTATTTATCTTTATTCCCTCTCTCAAATTCTGCCAGTTTTAATTATAATTGGACATTTTTGAACTGGCAATATTTAATGTTAGCTTAGTAAATGTAGTAATAATATCAATTTTATTCACAATTTACCTACAAGTTTATTGTATTAATTTAAAATAATTATTAAATATTTATTTAAATGTGCAGTGTATATTTTACTATAAAGCCATAAAATGTACTGAATTACTTGCTTTCTTTGAAGATCAATGTGATTTGATTCCTATGCTACTCTGAAAGGATTGGGTTCAATATTTTTTACGTGCAACTTCTTATTGAGAAACATGATATAGTACAAATAATACGTATGTATTTATAGGTTTTCTGTTTACTTAGTAATATTCTGAAATTTAGTTTGCATACATTTTTGCCTTTGTTGGGGAAAAATTATATGCCTTTGGTCCTATTTTATTCCACTTTTAACCGTTCTATCTAATTTGGTTCATCTACTTCAGGAAAATAAAACCACACTTATGTGTACTGCAAACTTAATGGAGATTCTGAAGAGCCATCTGAAATATAAAGCCACATGTGAAAGTCAGTTAGTATATTTTGGAAACATATATAAAGACTCTAATTCCCTGTTCTGAATAGCAGCGAATGTTGAAAATTAGAGCCAGAATTAAATTATAATGGTAACAGGACTAGTTAGATGGTTGAATTTTCAACCATGGCAAATCTGCTTTTTCAAGACCAGAGTCTCCATTTGGAAGGAGTAAGACACAGAGACTTGGGGCTCAGGTACTCCTGAATGATTCACACACACGAAAAGCTTTAATTTTCTGATTGCCCTTTATCCTCAAGGCTTGTAAAAATATCCCAAGCTTCCCTGTTAAAGTGTAGCATTCCCTCTTTCTTGAATATGATTCAAAGATCTTGCAAGATGGCATTGAATCCATTTTCTATACTTAACTTCTTTTCTTCTAACCTGAGCCATGAGTAGGATTAGTTACAAAAAAAATCCTACAAAGAAAAGTATTATGCCTACTAAAAGAAGAAAGGAGCTATACCTGGAAGATGCTACAAGAGAATTATGGGACTGGATCTTAACATACTGGATCAAGAGGAGTAAAACATAAGGCTTGATAACAAAGGGTTCATCCATATGTGAGCAAACTCCCAGAATACAAGATTTAGCACCTTGACAAGCAACCCAAGGGAAGGTGTTAATTGCTGTTAGAATAGCTTTTAAACCTTTGGATAATGTGATGGGCTACACTAGAGAAGTAGAAATTCTGGAATGACTCCAGTAGGTGGTGAAAGGAGAAAAAAAACTCAGAAAATTGGATGTGCTAGAGTAGGTTAACTATATAAGAACTAAAATCAATCAAACAAACAAAAAACACCTGTTCACTATGTTCTGTAGTAGGGCTTGAAAGCCACTTTTATCAGAGCAGTAACAAATGTGATGCGGGTGACCTTGATGCCATTGAAAGCGTCACACGGTGACTATCTTCTGTATACTGGAGCTTGTGGTAGGAAATGCTATTATAAATATAACATTTTTCACATCAAAGTATGTAATGAGATTCTGAAATAATGGAGGACAGGGAGTAATGCATAACCATCTTAGGTAAGGTGGATACAGTTACAAAATCAGTGACAAAAGTCAAAGTGGCAGCAAAGTTGACTTGAACCTCAGAGAGTTATGGAATGAGAGTTATGGAATGGTTAATTAAACAAGACATTCTTAGGGTTAAGGTGAATTGGAAGTGATCAAGAATGCTCAATCCATGGGAATCAAGAACAATCAAAACTGAATATAACAATCTTTGCCAGCTATTGGACTTCAGTCTACATTATTTCCAGGGATCTGTTGATTAAAGGAAAAGTCAGGACCCCAAAAGGAACAAACTTGAAACATACATCAATCTCAAAGTGACCTAGAGTCATTGACTTTGGTAATTGGTGAATATCCAGACATTTTGAGACTTGTTACACCTCAAATTTAATTATGATTGCTATAGAACTATGAATATCATAGGACCAGATTATACATGAATTCCTAGACCAGATCTTATTATTCCCAACTGAGAAATCCAAGATTAGAATGACATTTTTGTTAGTTGACAGACACGCCCCTTGGCCCTGTGTGCACACAAACACACACACACATACACACACACAACATACACTGTTTCCATGGAGAGTGAGTTGTTTATGATAGTGGGAAAAGCCAACTGCAAGACTCTGAACTGACACCCCCATCATAAATATTATATAATAAAAATATAAAATAAAAAGATTACATCCTAGAGATATCACAGAGATTATTACCTACTTTAATAACCTAAAATATCAGCAATTGGTAGTACTGCAATTTCTCCATGTAACTCATCACTCTAACTTTTTCAAAATTTATACATTGTCTAGATGATGAAAGTAGACTACTACAGGCTCAAGCAAATGGAAGCTTTAAGTGCAAATGTTGTGCAGCAAGCTATATTTGATAAAGCAAATTAACAGGATCTCTGGTACAGTGTATGCTGTCTGTAATCTGTCAAATGCCTTATTTTCCATCCCTATCAAGGATAAAGACAAGATAATTTAAACATTACGTGGGACGGTTAACAATTTACATTTACGGTTCTACCACAGGGCTACCTATGTTAAATATTTTGTCTTCTGTGATAATACATAGTTATGCTTCACTTAATTGTGGGGATAGTTTTAATAAATATATTCTTAAGCATTACTGTCATTGTGCAATATTGATAGAGTTTACTTAGACCAACCTAGTTGGTATTGCTTACTATACACCTCGGTTACATGGTATAGCCTATTGCTCCGAGGCCAAAAACCTGTGCAGAATGTTACTGTACTTAATACCATAGGTTACTGTAACACAATCATAAATATTTGAATATCTAGACATAGAAAAGGCAAAGTAAAAATATGATATAGAAGATTAAAAATGGTACACCCGTTTAGGGCATTTACTATGTATAGAGCTTGCAGTACAGAAATTTTCTCTGGGTAAGTCACTGAGGGAGTGAATGGTGAATGAATGTGAAGGCTTAAGACACTATTGAACCCTGTTTTAGACTTTCAAAACATGTACACTTAGGCTAACTTAAGTTTATGAAAAAAGATTTGCTTCAACAATACATTAACTAATAGGTTACTATAACTTTTAATTTTTTACATTATGTCATTTTTTAACTTCTTGACTCTTAAAAAACATCTTAAAGCACATGTTGTACAGCTGTATAAAAATATTTTCTTTCTTTACATTCTTATTTTATAAGTATTTTTTCTTTTTTTTAACTTTTAAAATATTTTGCTAAAAATTAAGACATAAGCACACACACACATTAGTGTAGGCCAACATAGGGTCAGTATGGTCAATATCACTCTCTTCCATATCTACATTGTATCCTACTGGAATGTCTTCAGGGACAATAACACACATGGAGCTGTCATCACCTGTGCTAACAAAGCTTTCTTCTGGAGTACTTCCCGAAGAATCTGCCTGCAACCGTTTTAGAATTAATGTTTCTGTGTGTAAGTTGAAAATAATAATTGAAAAGTATGGTAAAATAAATATATAAACCAGTACCATAGTTGATTATTATTCTTATCACATATTATGTATTGTACATAAATGTATGTGCTATATTTTTATGTGATTGGAAGCATAGTAGGCTTATTCACACTAGCATCTCCACAGATACATGAATAATACATTGCACTACAATATTACAATGTCTCTGATGTCACTAGGTGATAGAAATTTATCAGCTGCATTATTATCTTATGGGATCAAGGTAGTATATATGTTGCATTGATTGAGACACCATCATGCAGTGCATGACTGCAGTTTGAAGACTTAGACACACAATATGTATATTCCATTAAAAAATCGTCTTGATCTGAATGACATTTTTTTAACGTGATTGGATGAGCAATAATTGGCAAATACATTGGAGAGCTTGTTAAGATGTGTGTTCTTCAGAGCCTGGGAGATAAATATGAATCTATGAAGATTCAGGAGCTCACCATCTGTAAGGAAAAGTCTGTCTCTATTTGTTAATGTTTGGCTGCTGATAGATTTTAATCTTCATGCCTTTCCCTTCCCTTATATTGCATATCTGAACAAGTTAATAAGAAAACTGGGATGTTCTCTCCTTTGGTGCCAATGAGCTTAAAACCATGTTTAGGTGATTCTCACCTGAACCTTACTCTTTAATCACCATAAAATCTTTAAGCATGTCTTCTCCTTGGATTCTCAAAATCTTCAGACCTGCCTAAGAACCACCCTGCTTTCCTTGGAAAGTCATATAATGTAAATAATAAAACTTTTTGTATCCTTGTAGATTGTGTGTATATGTAGCATCATCAGTATGGTCAGCTGTCTAAACTAAATTTAGGGTAGGAGTTCATTGTTCACAGAATAATCACACACCACCACATCAGTAAAGTTTTAGTAGTTTAATGTTATGAAGGCATGAAGCCTTTTTAAAGCACAGGTGTGGTAACAACTTGATGTAAACCTTGAAAAGTGGACTACCATTTACCGATGCATTATGTTGTGGTACATATTCCTATTACTGACAAAATGCATGCCCAAATAATAAAGGGTGGAAATAAAAATATCCCAGTTTAGCCTCTTTCCCGAGGACGTATCTGTCCACTCACCTCCAGTCTCTACAGATCTAGTGGTCAAATGCTTCTGCCGGAAGGCATAGCAAGACTCCCATTCAACTATTTTTTCTTTATTTTTTTAATTGACATGTAATAATTTCACATATTTATGGAGTACAATGTAATATTTTGATACATGTGCACTTTGTGTATAATCAAATTAATTAGCACATTGATCACCGCCAAACTTCATCATTTCTTTGTGGCAGGAAGAGACAACATTCTCTCTACTGCCTATTTTGAGATGTACAGTGCCTTATTGTTGACTACAGTCACCCTATTGTCCAACGGGACAACAGAACTTATCATTCCGTTCTAACTTTGTAACTGTTGACCGTTCCCTCCCCAGGCTCCACTTCTCCCTGCACTCCTTAGTCGCTACTACTTTTTTCGTTGTTTCATTCACTACTTTCTACAATATCAACTTTTTAATATTCTGCATATGAGTGAGAACATTTAGTATTTTTCTCTCTGTAGCTGACGTATTTCACTTAAAATAATGTTCTCCAGTTTTATCCATGTTGTTGCAAATAACAGAATAGAATTCTTTTTTAAAATAATATTCCATGTGTATATATCCCACATTTTCTCTACCCATTCACCTGTTGTTGGGAACTTAGGCTGATTCTATATCTTGGCTATTGTGAATCATGTTGCAATAACCATGGAAGTTCAGATGTTCAGCTATCTCTTTGACATATGAATTTCATTTCACCTGGATATATACTGTAGAGGGATTGCCATTATATATGGTAATTTTCAAAAGTTTTTTGAGGACCCTCTATACTTTCTCCATAATGGCTGTTCTAATTTACATTCCCACCAATAGCATGTAAAAGTTTAAGTTTTCCCACACCCTCACCAACACTTGCTATTTTTTTTGTCTTTTGGATAATAGCAATTCTAACTGGAATGAAGTGATATCTCATTGTGGTTTTGATTTGCAATTCCTTGATGATTGGTGATGTTTTGCATTGTATCATACAGCTCTTGGTCACTTGTATGTCTCTTTTTGAAAAATGTCTATTAAGGTCTTTTGATCATTTTTATTTATTTATTTTTTGTTTTATTTTGATTGGGTTGCTTGAGTTTCTTATATACATTGGGTGTTAACACTTTGTCAGATGTACTGTTTGCAAATATGTTCTCTCATTCCATAGGCAGTCTCTTCACTCTGTTTATGAGATTACGTTAAACTAAAAAACTTCTGCACAGCCAAAGAAATAACGTCATTTGTCTATTTTTGCTTTTGTTGCCTATGCTTTTGAGGTCTTATAAAAACAAAACAAAACAAAACAAAAAAAACCTTTGCCCAGTCCAATGTTGTGAATCATTGCCCCTATGTTTTCTTCTAGAAATTTCTGGTCTAAAAATTTCTTCTTTTATAATTTCTGGTCTTAAATTTATGTCTTTAATCTATTTTGAGTTGATCTTTGTATATGGAAAACGATAAGGGTCTAGTTTCATTCTTTTGCATTTCAATATCTAATTTTCCCAGCACAATTTACTGAAGAGACTGTCTTTTTCTCAATGTGTGTTCCCTAAACCTTGGTCAAAAACCAGTTGGCTGTAAGTGGGTGACTTTGCTTCTTGACTCTCCATTCTGTTTAATTAGTCTATGTGTCTGTCTTTATGCTAATATGCCATTTTGTTACTATAGCTTTGTCATATATGTTGAAATTAGGTAGTGTAATGGTTCCATCTTTTTTGTTGTTCAAGACTGCTTTGGCTATTCAGGTTTTTTGAGGTTTCACATAAATTTTTGGATTTTTTTCCTCTTTCTGTAAAGAATGTTATTACTATTTTGATAAAGGCTGCATTGAATCTGTAGATCACTTTGAGTATTTTACACATTTTAGTAATATTAATTCTTCCAGTTAATGAACGTGAGATATCTTTCCACTTATTTGTGCTCACCTCAATTTTTTTTTTCATCAATGTTTACAGTTTCAGTGCAGAGATATTTCAGTGCAGAAATAAATATAACCTTCTGGGTTATATTTATTTCTAGGTATCCTATTTTTTTGTAGCTATTCTAAATAAGATGGTTGTATTAATTTCCTTTTCAGATAGTTTACTATTAGCATATAAACTACTAACTTTCATTGGTTAACTTTTTGTCTGCAACTTTATTAAATTCATTTACTATTTCTAATAGTTTTTTGGTAGTCTTTAGGGTTTGCTAAATACAGAATTATGTCATCTGCAAACAGTGACAATTTGAATTCCCCCTTTCCTATTTGGGTGCCTTTTATTTCTTTCTCCTGCCTGATTTCTCTGGCTGAGACCGACATCCAGTACTGTGAAGGATAGAAGTGCTGAAAGTAGCATCCTTGTCTTGTTACTGATTTTAGAAAAAAGCTTTCAACCTTTTTTTTTTCATTTGTTATCAAGTTAGCTGTTGAATGTCTTATATGGCTTTTATTGTGCTGAGGTATGCACATTTTATACCTAATTTGTTCAGAGTTTTTGTCGTGAAAGGGTGTTTGAAGTTTGAGAAATGCTTTTTCCACAGTTGTAGAGATAACTGCTTTTGTTTTTCTTTCTGTTAATTTGGTATATTGTATTAATTCATATATGTTATAACATCATTGTATCACTGAGATGAATCCCTCTTGATAATAGGAAATGATTTTTTTTTTTTTGAGGCAAGAAAATCAGTCACCAACCTGCCAGGAGTTTTACATTCTTCACATTAGGAAGTTTGTAACATTTCTTTGTTGCTGTTTATCTCAAATCTGGGGCAGATAAGAATGTATTTCTCATGTTGGCAATACTTTAGTGTACCTCTTAAAGGAAACTTGCCTAATTTTAATGGAAAAATAAATGTGCATTTATGTCCTATGAAGTGCATAGTGACGAGAGAAACAGACAAATCAGTGATTAGTGGCAGTGTCACCCTACTAGATAAGCTGCAAAGCCTGTAAAAATGTTACGTATTAAAAGAGGTCATCTAGACTTTAGTGTATAGGATGAAAACTCGAGCTTAGTTTTGACCCCATAGCCAAATTCTGAGGCAGGGATTATATCTTCTCTTACTAATATATTTTAGTATTTCCTAAGTAAAGAAGGCTGCCAGAATGCTAGAGAAAATTTTCATTAGTTACAAACTTATGAAATCTGTAAACTTTCATATACACTTATATGAAATCAGTGTATCTGAGCAGGATGAGGAGTATAGTATAGTACAGGCTTAGTTTGCTTCACTGATTTTCCTCTTCAAAACTGAGCCACCTCAGAAGGAAAACATTGTTTACTGAGGGTGCAATGCTGATAGTCTCTCCTCAAATTGTCTCCAGAACAAAGGTTCTATACCACCCAAACTTAAACTACACTCTGTGATGAATGTTGTAGTTGCATGAGTAGAAAGGCCTGAGCCCCCTTTTTTTATTTTTATTTTTTAAATTTTACTTTAAGTTCCAGGATACATGCGCAGAATGTGCAGGTTTGATACACAGGTATACACGTGCCATGGTGGTTTGCTGCACCAGTCAACCCATCACTAGGTTTTAAGCCCTGCATGCATTAGGTATTTATCCTAATGTTCTCTCTCTCTTTACTCCCCTCCACACACTAAGAGGCCCCCATGTGTGATGTTCCGCTCCCTGTGTCCATGTGTTCCCATTGTTAAACTCCCACTTAATGAATGAGAATGGGCAGTATTTGGTTTCCTGTTCCTATAGACCCCTCGTTTTTACTTGCAACATCTTTGAAGGGGAATTTCCACTTTTGAACAACTAATGGGATCCTCAGACAACCCTCTTGTATCTGCATTAAAGTTCAGCCTTTTCGATTACAGAATCACTTTTACTGAGGTATGGTTGAAATACCGTTGAGGTATCGAGAACACCGTCCAATTGATATCCTGCTTTCAAATTCTCATCTAACTGTTTATTTTTAGGAAACTTAACACGAGACACCACTCTTAGCCCCATTCATACAACACAAACAAGCATAAGGATACTGAGGATAGTGTCGTGAAACTTGCCCATAGTATGTGGATTGTAAACATATAACATATACTTGTTCATTTCAGCATGATCAGGTAGAAGGCACCAAGACTGCTTTCCCCATGTATTTCTCCTTTATTCAATAACTTCTTGTATTATTTATCCATCCAGCTGCATTTATTGATAAACTCTAATATGATAATAGCATGTTACAATATAAGCTAGAACAAGATTCAAGGTTAAGGAATTGCTCATCTTAAAGTCTCTAGTTGTTTCCCTTTATTGTAAATATATTTCAGAAAAGAGTTAAAGTACCCATGCATATTCTATTTTTACTACTCTTTTGTGATTCTATTGCTACTTCAGGGTATCCTTAATCTTGTGAACGAACAAGTTAAAAATGTCTGCAAATCTACATTGCACAATCTGTAGTATAGAACTCTCTTACTTTTACTCTGTAAAACCTAGTAAGTCATCTATTTTGTTCATTGCTTTATCAATAGTGGTAAAGTACTGCACAGCTCACAGGTATTTTTCACAGTAAATGAAGAGACACCCAGTAAGAAAATATCACTACTCTGAACTGATATAAATTTCTACTTCGATAAATAATATAGCACATTTGAATGATGACATTCAATAGCATAAACAAAGAGTTAACAATTGAGTTTACTTTTTAAAGTTTTTGTCAATAGTTTACATTGGAATGCTTAGAATTTTACTTTTAAGTATTAAGCTTGTTGAAAATTCATCAATAAATAGATCAGCCATAAAATTCTGGAAGATGGAGCCAAAATTTTGAGTTTTGCTAATAAATACAAATATTTATTTGTGTGTTTGTGTTTGATTACCATTATTCAACATTTATTACAACAAAGGAGAAAGTAATTTTCATAACAGCTAAGGTATACATGTTACCTTTGTTTATTTTAGGAGGAACATACTATCAATGCTTTAAAAGTACATATACCACTACCAGTTTTGTAGATATCATAGAATTGTATTTTTTATAAAATCAAACTTTACTATTCTTGTTAGGCTAGAATACATATTGTCATTATCTTTTTTTATTTATTTTAAAAAATAACGTGTTTCTAAAACTATACAAATAATCTGAAATCCATTGAAGTGACTCAGAAGCATTACTGCTTCTTATACAAAAAGTTTTCTTTTCTTTTTTTTTTATAATTTCTTCGACCTTCTGAAGAAAAGTTTTCTACATTTGAATTCCCACAGCCAAAATGTCATTGAAATGAGGTAAGGCACTTTTTAATAACTCACAAATCTACATACAAAAGAACACTAACATAAATAAATCAACCTACTACAGCTCTTTAAATATTTAAAATCTATTAGGATTGAGTTGTTGATTTAATTTTATATTTTCTGCTTTTCTAATTGATGATTAAAGAAACACTATAATAATATAATTGAAAGAATGATATGATAATTTCATAGATGTCTTAATAGAAGAAGTCTCAAGATAGCTGTATTTTGAGGGGTCACTGGCTTGGTTTAGAGTCTTTGACATCCAGATGGTTAATTTATTTAGCTGTTTGCAACTAAGTCAGCAGAAAAAAAATTACTTGCATTACTAAAACTCAGTGAGACCACATACATGTAAATCTAATTTGTCAGCTGAGAGTAGAATATGTATCTAATGCAACATCTGGGAGCTGGCATGTGAACAAAGTACTTCCTTTCTCACATATGCATGACTGATAAATAAAAATACAGCCTGTGTACAATTTATTAATACAGAGTCAGATTATAATAGGTGGATATGTGTAAAAACATGCAATTTCATCAAATTATCTCAGCCTAAGAAATTTCTCTACATTTAAAGTTATATTTCAGTGTGAAAAACCAGAAAACTCTATTGGGAAATAAAATATCTTTTTCTATGATTTTATGCTATATAAATTGCATAGAAATTGAGGTGTGTTTCAATAGTTTTATAGCAGAATGTCAGTACATATTAACTACCTAGTGACACAAGTAAATTTTAAAATCAAATACAAATACCCTCTTATTAGTAAAGACTGTATATCCTGCATTAAATTAGAAAATATGTTGCATATTAATAAATTCTAGTTTTATTGGAATTATCTATTTTTTTCCAGGGAGTTATAGTACTTAAATTAATTTCAATATTACAGTTTGCACTAATATTATTGATGTTCATTCAAAGTAGGAAAATTACAAAATTTGTCTAGTTTTTAGTTTTTAATTTCTGTAAGTTTTTAATTTATATATAAAAGTCTTAAGGTCTAAGAAGTTACTCAATTTCTCACAACAGAAATTAGTATGGAAATAGTAGAGAAGGGTTTGGCATAAGTACCTATAGCTCTCAGACGTGTCTTATTTCTAAGCTAGATTTTCTAGCCATTATACCAAACAGTGGTAACTAGTAAGCCATCAATACATACAATAATTAAAATTACACCCTTTTAGTTGATTATTAAAGTGTGATGTTTTCCCTGTGAAACTCTAGGTTTAAAAAATCCTTTCATTAATCTGTTCATCATTTTTGTCTGTGAATAGTTCCTTTTATCAATCTATCAATTTTCTGCTATGTAATAGAAAATATAAATATAAAATCCCAAAAGTAGAGAATTTGCAGATTTACCTTACTTTTTAAAAAATTTTTAATCCTGAGTTCTTCATTTACTAAATAGGAAATGCACAAATTACTACACCATTTTCTAGCAAGTCCTGTGGTTTGGCTTGCTCAGTATTGTTTTTAGAATCTTTCTGGTATGCTTTTCCTTTCACCAGTACTGAGAAGCAAATACAACACATATGGGACTCCTTAGCCCTGAAGTTACAGGTGTAGTTGAGTTCTGCAAATGAAGCACAACACAGGAGATTTAAATCTTCTATTTAGTTAGCCCAACGGCAACTGATTCCTGAGCCCACAACCAGAATACAGGTGTCTGTATTTGATAGGCAATTTCTTGTCTGTAACATAGCAGAGCCTTCCTTCACAGTCCAGTTCTGTGAAATGAATTTAGGTGTCACAACTTGTTATGGGTGGTCTTGTTTTCCCCTCAAAATGTATACTTTGAAGTCCTAATTTCCAAAACCTCTGAATGTGACCCTGTTTGGAGATAGAGGTTTTACAAGTCATTAAGTAAAAATGAGCTCATTAGGGAAGATCCCAAGCCAGTATCATTGTGTCTTTAAAAGAAGAAGTTTGCACACAGACACAGTGAGAAGAGGAGGTGAAGAAAGGGAAAGAATAGCCATCTACAAGCCAACAAGAGAGGTTTGGAACAGATCCATTTCCCTCATGCTCTTCTCGTGAGAGTGAGTTCTCACGAGATCTGATGGTTTAAAAGTTTGTTGCACTTCCGGCTTTGTTCTCCGTCTCTCCTGCTCTGCCATGGTTAGAGGTCCTTGCTTCTCCTTCACCTTCTCCTATGATTTTAAGTTTCTGAAGCCTCCTAGCCCTGCTTCCTGTACAGCCTGCGGAACTGTGAGTCAATTAAACCTCTTTTCTTAATAAATTACCCAGTCTCCAGTAGCCCTTTATAGCATTATGAGAATGAACTAATGCAGTAATTTTCTTTTTTTGTTAATCTGTTTTAGCTATCAAGTTAAGAATATGATTGTCAAAATTAAGTAAAATAATAATACTTTCACAGGTAAATAATCGAAAACCGAACACAAGACACCTCAATGCACTCAAGTAACTTGTGATAATAAATGAAATTTTCACGGGAAACTCCCCATATTTATCTCATTGGTGTATAATCATGTGAGCATGCTCATTCTTGCTGAGACAGGTATCACCTGTGCCAAGATAAAACTAAGACTTTTAAAAATATATTTTAGTAGTTTTCAATAAAAATATCTTCATTAAGTTAAAAACTGTTTATGTAAAATATTAGATCTAGTTTGTTTCTATTTAAAAACCTACAATGGCTTCTCTTCTCATTTAAAATAAAATCTAAACTTCTTTTAATGACCTAAAAGATACTCTATTTCTAGCCCATCCCTATCTCTCTAATTCTATGTCAGACTCAATTCCACCAAATAAGGTCAAGGCATTCCATTCTTCTGGTCTATTCTTCTAACGTTCCATGCTCATTTTCTGCTGCTACTGTTTGTATTTCCCTCCTAGGCCATTCCTTTATGACTGGCCCTTTCCACATCTTTGTTCTCAACTAAAATTTAATCATTTCAAAAATCTTCCCAAGCATGCCAATTCAATGAAAGCTTCACCAAGTCACTATCACATTATTGCATGTAACATTTCATTATTTAACTACAGATATGAAATTATCTTGTTTATGACATTAGCTTTGTGCATGTGTGTGCGTGCTTTCTATTTCATAAGACATGAAATAACAAAATATGTTTTTTACTGTATTCACAGATCTGGCACATAGTACTTAATAATGTTTCATTAATAAGAAAATAATTACATAAATATGCAGTATTCAAATTAAATTTGTAGTTGAAATTTCAAATGGAGAATTTTCTTTCTTTTCTTATTTTTAAATTTCCACTTGACTGTACCATATAATAGTGGTAAAAATTAAAATTTAAATGTCATTAAGGAAGTTAACAAAGCCGCATTGCTGACACCATTTTATTTCAGTGATGTTTCCTGAGTCTTTATAATTTGATGCCAAATGATGATGAGGAGGAGAAGGTGGTGGAGGATACCTAAGTGCATTAACTAATCTTATGTAAACTATAGACCAAAACGATATAATGTTCTCCTAGTACATTGGCTTCCATCACCAAGTGATTAAGAGGTCCTGTCTGGCCCCTTTGACTGCCCTGAGCCACCATAATGAAGAAATAAACTATGAGCCAGTCACACATAATCCATTCAGAAACCTTTACCTACTCAAATGCTTTCAGTGAGAAAGAGCCAATCATAGGTGGAAAGTGGATGATCAAAATGCATTTCCATACATTTAGTAAAGCAGGGGAACCAATCTGTTGTTCCACATTTACTGAAGCAAATTGAAACAAACAAACAAAAATAGTGCATGATGTGTAGCTACTAATTTTAACTTTTTAGCAAAGACCACTGAAGGCAGTTTAACTGGCAGGGCCAAGTATAAATCTCACTGTCCTGTCTCAGGCTAATATTTACTGTCTAGTCCTCATTTGTAGTATATCCTCTAGGAGTCTGATATCCTCTCAGTCACAGAAAGTATGGCACTAGTCCATAAAATTCATGTTATGCTAATTGGAACTGGTGTAAAAGAAGTAGAAAGCTATTCTACTTATTGGTAATCAGACAGAGTAGGGGTGGGACTAGGCCTCTGTTCTCTACCAGCTTTACTACAGGATGGTGGGAGGAAACCTGTGGCCAGTAAGGACCCCAGCCAGACCATCCAGACCTTGCACCATGAATCTTACTCAAAGTGCCATACCCACTGATTGCGGGACTTTGAAAACTAAAATAAGCCACATCCAAACATAAATATAATTCAGAAGAGTTAATCTATTTGCCCCTGTTTGCACAAGTCCAGAAGAATGGCTTATCTTTAACCCCAGCCTCATTATGACTCTAAAATATTTTCCCAGAGAGGGGATTATCTACCATTTCTGATTATGCAGTGTATGTGCTAGCATGATTTTTCTACTGCATCTATGTACTCTGCACCTCACCTGGCATATATAATGATACTCGTCTACTTCATGAACTATGTATGTTACCCTCCTCAGGATACTGCAATGCACTCCCCTCTGGAGTGCATAAGCTTCCCTCTGCTGCCTCTAATGTCCAACCTTTCTGGGTATGTCTTAATAAACCTGTCTGGGAAAAGTTTGCCTTGTTTCAAGTTAACTTCTATTACATTGAGAGCCAAGAATCTTGCATGAGTAACATGTGTCATACAGTGGAAAATAAATCTCAAAGTGTGGGAGCTTCCTTACTCCATATAATTTCCAGGTATGAGTAGTCTGTGACATATTAAAATATTTCATCAAAAGAGGACAAATTCACAGTGCTGTCTCTGGCACTACCCTACCACCAAGAAAGAGGAAAACTTCTTAGTAAACGGTTTGGTTTTTGAAGGCCCATACCTCTCTCACTGAAAGGCTTTCAGTTTTGAGAGGAGTGGGAGAGCAAGAGAATAATATGCATTATGTCAGTGACGTAGTATAAGCTCTTCTATCAATTGGACCATATGACTGAGGAGACCCAATAGTGCTTGAAATGTAAGACTCGGGCAAGTTTGATATATGGAGCAAGGCTTTAGCAGGTCACTATTGGTGAATCCAGCATAGACCTTTAGGGTTTTGAAGTAAACACATGCCATCCTTAGCCAATACAAAATAGCCCTTTGAGAAACATCTTTTGAGTCATAATGGAAGCATAATATGAGACCATGGGTCACAACATGTACTAGGAGTTTTTCTAATCTTCTATACCTTAAGGTTAGATATATGGAGAACTAGTCTATCAACAAGTGAAAATAGTACATACATACTAAAGCCTTACAAATATTCTGAAGGGACAAATAATTTGCATAAACAAGTGTTAAGCATGTTTCTTGCTTCTCACTCCACACTGGTAATCTCTAGAGGAAATTATGACAAGCAGAAGAATAAGATAATTTGATGCTGTTAAAAATATCGTTCTACTTAATTTACCAACAACATCAAATGGACATTTGTAACATTATATCCCCCACTCATGGGTAACTCTATGAACAGGAGTGAATGAAAATCCCGTCAGTGGCTGAAGATCTGCCTGTTATTTGGCCTAAAAAATGGAAGGCTGAGCTATGGATCTACACTGATTTATAGACAATGGCTAATGATTGAATGGATGGCCAAGACCTTAGAATAATTTGATTAGACAAGTGCTGGCAAGGAGGCTGTGGAAAGAATTATGTGGATCAACATCTTTGAATGGCCTCAAAGAGTTATGTATTTGTTTACCCTGAAAATGCTTACTAAACAGCATCTTCAGAAGACAAATATTTTAATAATCAGTTCGGCAAGATGATCCTTTCTGTGGATATCAGCCAGCTTCTCATTCCAATCATCCCTGTTTTTCTGCAGATAGCTCAGTAAAAATGTGGCTATGGAAACAGGGTTATGGCTATAAAAGTTAGTCATGTTATCAGAAACATCTAGGCTAAAAACTACAGGGTGACCTTAGCTATTACTATTTTCCCAGCCTGCCTATAGTGAAATCAAAAAGCCCTTGATATAGCACTGTACCTCAATAGCACAGAGCCTGTTACATGGAAACATTAAATATATTTGAAAACTTTCATTATTGATAGAGCCATGTGTTATTCTGTCTGGAATGGATGGTTAATCTGCATTTGTTTACATTTCCTGTATGAAATACTTCTTCTAATATCACCACCTGTGATGTTAAGTGTGTTCACCATCATGATCTACCACATAACACTTCTTCTGACCAGGAAAATAATTTTAAATTAATGAAAGGTGGAATTTGGCTGATTCTTACGGATTTTTGCAGTTGAACCATATGCCCTTTCATTCTGAAATAGCTACCCTGATAGAATATTAAAATGTTCTTTTAAACGGTAAGTTACACTGCAGACTAAGTGGCACCTTGTAGTGTTGGGATCTCCAGGAGGCAAAATATGTTCTGAATTAGTGACTAGTATAAAGTGTTGTTTCTCCCATATTGTGCCAAGAGAACAACATTTGGATTGTGCTGAAATTTACTGTGTAAACTGGATACACTGAAGACTACCAGTGGCTTTCCCGGAAGCCGCTTCCCTAAGTGTTCAAGTTAGCATCATCCCAAAAACGTGCCCCAATTTTGAAAGGTAGAAGTGAAACAGTAGCCATAAATCTTTGGAAGGTTGTCACAGTTAGATATGGTTAATGACAGATGCCACAATGACCAGTTCTTCAAACTTATCGTTGCTCTTTACACTTCAACCTGCTGCTGTCTTTTTAAGGCAGATAAAGAGCAGGCCTGATCCAGAAACATATGTGTGGCCATATATCTAAAACAGTGGTGATTACATACCACTGTTTCCCATTGACCTCTCCACAGGTCTCTCCTGTACAGTTGCACTGTGTTTGCAGCTAGATGTGTTTGGATTATTGGTTTCCTTGCAAAGTTGTACTTTCAACTTGATGAAACATTAGATTTCATCTAGATTCTCAGCTCCTGACCTTTCTTTTCTTATAGCACTATTTAGAAACTGTATAATTGTAAACGCTCTCTCTCTGTCCCTTTGAGTTGTAAACCTTTATAAAAAGTCTCTTGCCAGTCTTACAACCCAGGAATGTTTTTCTCAAAGACCAGGACCATCTTTTTGAAGGGTAATAATCAAGGAATATAATAATGGCTCTATTTGCCAGTCTCTGTGGGAAGTTAGTAACCTAACTTGATGGGTTCCAATTAGAAAATGTAGATGGCCTAATCCTATTTGCAAACCCAGGAATAACTCAATGTGTATATTTGTCTGTTCTCAAGCTGCTAATAAAGACAGACCAGAGGCTAGGTAATTTATAAAGGAAAGAAGTTTAATAGACTCACAGTCCACATGGATGGCTGGGGATCTCACAATTATGGCAGAAGGTAAATGAGGAGCAAAGTCACATCTTATGTGGTGGCAAACAAGAGGGCATGTGCAGGGGAACTCCCCTTTATAAAACCACCAGATCTCATGAGACTGAGACTTATTCACTATCACAGGAACAGTATGGGAAAAACCCACCTCTGTGATTCAATTACCTCCTACCTGTCCCTCTCAAACACATGGCATTATAACAATTAGAGGTGAGGTTTGGGAGGGAACACAGAGCCAAGCCATATCAATGTGCTTGAAATATCCTGTGGATCAACCTTCCCCCAACATCCTCCAGTACATTTCCAGTAGCTCACCTATTACTAAAAAACTTTCTTGCCTTTTTTCAGTGAAGTTGAGTTCAGAATGAGTTTTATGGTATTTTTTTTCATACTACAATAGGCTTAGATAAGTCTTCCTATCCTGTTTAATTTTTTCAGGTACGATTTTTTCTTTTACACTATAAATCAAGCTGACATAGTAGAACTAATCATAAGCAAGGGATGAACATCCTACACAAAAACCTTTGTCATGCATTGTTCATGCTCAGTGCAGAGGTTGTTAGTTTCACCACCTGTAACCACTTCAGCGTTGTAGTCATCAAGAATAGTGGTAAAAGTTCTGTGTTGAGTAAATGAAATGTCTCAACATGAGGGCAGCACTTTTTCCAGAAAACCATCAGAGTGACATAGAGTGACAGCTATCCCTGCAAATTTGGATGAAACGAAGGGATGGGACAAAAGGGAAATTTAAAAAAAAATTGAAAGACTAAATATCTATTTAAAATGCTAAGCTTACTTAAAAGTGAGGTAACAGTTACAATTTCCAGCTCTTCAAAATCCAGGGTAGACTTAGAATGAAAAGAAAGAGGATATCCCATTAATGATTTTATTTTGATTATATTCTGTCTTTTCTACTAATTTAAACGTGGCTTCTAGAAAACTTAAGCTTACGTTTGTGACTTTCATTACATTTTTGGAGGAAAGCACTACTTTGAGCACTTAATCTTCCTCTGGGGAATTTCCTTCTTATAATGATGTCTTATTTGCAAGGTGTGGCTCATTATCACTCCAGAATAATTAGCATGTAATATTTGTTTGGAGTACTTTATTATCACCTAAAGTAAGACAAGGCTATTATCTTTGCACCACAGAATGAAGTAAAGATGTTCTTTATTCTGGCCTAGATGTAAACAGAAATTGAGACGCATAATTCGTTTTGGTTTTATTTGTTAAAAGGCTGTTACCTGGTAGAAAAATTTATTTGATTCATCATGACATGGTCATTGAACACTATGGTAATTAATATTTTTCCTGAACTTTATCCTCTACGTGTTTATAAATTGAAATATACTGGTTAAATCATTATTGGATATTGCCTAACTGTAACAGTAAGTTTATGTGCATGGGTCAATGAAAACTAGTTTTGTTTTTATTAGAAACTTGTAGAATCTATAATCTTTTAAAACATCCAGAAACTTGTGCTTATTAAAAACAGTTGCCATACTTGAACTTCAGGTATTTTAAATTTTGAATGTCTAAGAGAATTATGAACACCATAGATTACCATGTGCAACTCAGCTTCTAAAATTCTGAATCAGAATTTATGGACTTTCAATAATTATTAATTTCATGGTAAATCTCTGATAATACCTATTTGATGGGAGGATTTGCAGCTCACTGAGCTTTTGGAGAAGAAAGCTAATAAAAGCAATAGTAAAAAAAAAGCTATAAGACTTTACCAGATAGAAGTCCAAATTATTTATTCATTGGATTGAAACAACTGACAATAGTAGGAAAGCTAAATGTAAAAGTTCTGAGTTTCTAAATATAAATGCACAGACTCTTATAATTCTATTAAACTATATTTTTACTGACATTTTCAATAGATAACTGACACCAGATTAACAGTGGTCTTACTGAAATGCAATCTAATTATTTTCTTTTGCACTTAAATTTCTTTATTAATTTTGAACATATTTACATGTCAACCAAGTTTAAACTATTTAGCATATCATTTTTTTTCAACTGTAATTGTGTATCACACATTCAGTTTACCCTTAAAGTAGCTTTCCCTATAGCAGGGTCAGAAAAAATATGGCATTTAGGACAAATCAGACTTTATTTTTTAATTAACAGTGTATTATTAGAATATTCTTATAATTTTTAGAAAAGCATTCTGTCTATGGTTAAATTTTCTCTATAATGGGGTTCAGACATGTTACCCCAAAATGTAACACCGTGGCATATTTAATATTTTATGTTGAAAAAATTTCAGTGAAATCATGAAAGTAGAAAGGTAACTCTCACCTTCCTTTTCTACCTATCCCCTGAATCAGGCAGTAGAAAAAATGAAGGGTGTTTTGACATTTCGAAGAGCAGTATTCAGGAGACGTTTACATGAAAAGTGCCTTCCCAATTGTTAGATAAAAGGAGCATCTTTAGGCCCAAAGACAAAAAGTCACAGAGAAGAATCTGAACAGGTCTAAGTTTTCCAATTTATTGTCAGATGATACCCTTTTGGCCTATTATATTTCTCTGCATCTATCCAGTCTTCATCAAGCCTACCATAATAAATACTCAAAGTTAATTATTTCTTTGGGTCTTATTTTCCTTATGAATGCTTCCACGTCACATACAACTTATGTTAAATACATTTGTGTATTTTTACTTTGTTAAGCGGTTCCTTGTTATACGGGCCTTAGCCATAAGCCTAGAATGTGTAAGAAAAATATATCTTTCCTCCTCTTCACCTACAAAAGCAAAGTTGAATAGTTCTGACAGATACTCTCCGGCATGTAAAACTTGAATTATTTCCTAGGCCTTTATCACAAAAAAAGACTTGGCAACCTCCATCATGGAGGGTGGTTTGGTTTATCCACCTAAGGTTACTGTGTCCTCCCTCTCTACTCCTATCTTACTTCTTATACATTTCTTTTTCAAAGAAAACTCTTTGAAAGATAAACAGCTGCTTAATGAATAACTTTGATTACTAAGATAGAATCAATTCTAAAGGTATATTTAGACATTTGTTTCTCTATTGAAGGAGTTGTTCTATTATTAGCTGTATTCATTAGTTTGGTAATTCCGTGTTCTTTCATACATCTTACTATTTTAAACGGAAGAAAATTATGAAATACCTGATCTTACAGAATAACATATTCAATTATGTGGGCTGCAATGATCAGTCATATTGGCCAAGCATTAATTGCTAAGCCTCTCACCAAATTGAATTATTTCTTGAATGGATCATATTAATTGCTTTTCTATCATAATATCCACCTTCAGGATATGTGGTATACTCCTACATCTGTGTAAATGGCCTTATTAAATATTAATGAGGATTGCCATATATATAAAATTATCTTTATTCTACTATTGTTTACTGAGAAAATAGAATGCATTGTGTACTGTGTGTTTTACACTTGTGACTTCATTAAGTCTGTACATAAATATGAATTGGACTTGAAGCAGTGAAAGGTGTCAAAGACCAGAACTCATGCAGTTTCATTTAAATAGCAATGGTCTGACTCCCTATCTTCTGCACTTACACACCACTCATATTGTTTTAAAATCACAGCTATTTTAGAGTATCTGGCAAGACCACCAGGAAATTTTAGCAAACAGCGCTATTAAGATAATTGTCTAAATGGGTTGAATCAATCAATCAACTCTTAGTTATTTAAAGGTTGCTTATTTGGCTCTTTATGCTCTCCCTTTTCTCTCTGGCTTTCTGCCTTTGGCCATTTCATTGCTCTTTAGCACTGCCATTAGAGATTTGGCATAAAAATATAAAATAAAAGATGAAAACTATATGAGACTATTTAATTGCCCAATAGGCTTAGCAATTCTTATATATTCCTTCTGGGGTATAGGATGTACTTTGAACTGTCTCACAAACTCATTCAGAACGTCACATACTTTTTAGCATTATACATTTTGCTCATCAGAAAATAGACATAGTTAAGTCCAAATGAACCTACTATAAATTACAAAATCTACCATTTCAAATGTTTTCGATCTATTAAGATCTTTGACTAACCAATTAATTTTGATTACTATATTTATTTTATATTCCACTTTTTCATCATATTTTGCATACGATAAAATTTACTCATTTTAATGAACTCATTTCAAGTGAATTTTAGCAACTACAATGAGTGGTGGGACCATTAACATAAATTGATTTTTAAGCAATCTTATTCCCCCATTAAGATCTCACATACCAATAAATCCCCACTCTTACAGCCAGCCCTAGTCACCTACTAATCTATTTTCTGTTTGTATAATGTTTTCTCTTCTGAATGGCTTATGTAAATGAGTCATACAGTACTTTGTCTTTGTGTCTGGCTTCTTTAATGTATTGTTTATGACGTTTATC
The DNA here is from genome assembly GCA_963574635.1 of Cheracebus regulus. Taxonomy (NCBI): domain Eukaryota; kingdom Metazoa; phylum Chordata; class Mammalia; order Primates; family Pitheciidae; genus Cheracebus; species Cheracebus regulus. Next base: position 70,556 of record CAUYQU010000202.1, read on the forward strand.
CTGGCTTCTTTAATGTAATGTTTATGACGTTTATTCATGATGTAGCATGTTTCAGTAGTTTGTTCTTTATTGTTAAATAGTATGCCTTTTTATCAGCATCCCATGTTGTGTCCATCCATCGGCCATTTGATGGGCATTTAGATCAATTCTAGTTTTTGTCTATTATGATTAATGCTGCTATGAACATGTATGTCCTTGTGGACATGTTTTCATTTCTCTTAGATACTTCTGAGTGGAATTGCTGGGTCATATATTAGTTTTGCTTTTACTATTTTGAGAAACTACCAAACTGTTTTCTAAAGCTGGTTGTAATTGACTTTTATACATTAGTATAATTAATAATATTTTTCTGAGCTACAGCAACATTTATTTGAGCTGTAATATTGATCTAATATGTGCAAATACAAATTTTTGCAATGGTTCTTGAGAAATTTTATATATTTTTGAGAAATTTTATATATTTTTTAGAAAATATCATTAAATCTAATTTTGTAGGACTAACAGATGCATTGTAAGATATTAAATGTGTATGGAGTACTTCATCTGAAAATGTCATGCTACTTCATAGAATTTTAATAATTAATGTTACTTGATAATTTTAATAATTAAATGCAAATAATTACGTATTTGAAAAAATTTTTTAATTAGAAGTAAAAAGTTTGCATATGTACTCAACAAACACCTGAATAACTTTAAGGCATTCTCTGTATTCCAAAAGTGTTCCTTTGGAAAAAGTAATAACTAATACACCAACTAAAGTATATCAATACCCAAAATCAGAAACCTAAAAAGCTTCTGATCGGTTGATGGCAAAGTAACTTATATTAGACATAACAATACTGTATATAATATTTATAAACTCTTCAGGGGAAATCATGTTTTAAGGCATTGGAGAGTAAACCACAGCTTCTCTTAACTGGAGAGTATATAACATTAGAAAAAAAATGCACTGATTAAGACTTATGTTTGCATGAGAGCTCTTCCCAGTCTACTTTGGAGGAACAGCTATAGTTTCTTTATAATAGGTGGCCTGTAAACATAAAAACAGTTTGAAAGTTAAAGAATGAAAAAACAGATATGTTAATTCTAAACAAAAGAAAACTAATACAGAAATACTAAAACAGAGAATGCAAAACTTAGAATACAGAGTATTAAATCACGGAAAAAGAGAGAATATTCTTAAATTAAAAGATTTTATCAAAACAGCATAACATTCACACCCCAAATTAGGGTTTAAAGCCACATAAGACAAAAATTTGCAGAACAAAAGTTTTTAGATAAAGTCTACAATCATAAGTAGGAAATGAATACCCTTCTTAGTAATCAATAAAAACAAAATATTTTTTAAAAACACAAAAGTAAAGATGTAGAACATTAGCACAATTCTACCAACCAACCTGATCTCATTCATATTTCTAGAATCCTTTGTTAAACCTTTGTGGAATACATGTTATTTTCCAGTTCATGTAGAATATTGATGAAAACAAATAATATTCTGGGGCATAAAATGTCTTACAAGAAATAAATCATACTGAAATACTGAGTATATTATTTGATTAAAAGTTAATTAAACTCAAAACGAATCAAAATAAAATTGCCAAGCAAATTCCTAAATAATGAAGTAAAATTATGCATTCAAATATACCAGTAGCTAAAAAGAATTGCAGTAGAAATTAGAAAGTATTTCAAAAAGAATAATAAAGCACAACATATAACAAATGCTACAGTATTCCTTACAGAATAATATATAGCTTGATTTGCTTACATTAAAAAATAAGAAAGGTTTAAAAATCAGTGGTTTAGGCTTTCATTTTAAGCAATTAGAAGGAAAGCAAATTTAACACAAAATGGAGGAAAATGTAAAATGGGAATAAAAATAAAAGGAGAGAAAAATAGAGAAAATTATCAAAGGTGATATTTTAATAATAATAAAGCAAATTCCATGTATACTTATTTGAAAAAAGCAGAATAAAACACACATCTAACAATCATTAAAAAGACATTAAATACATACTCTCAACAATGTGATGTCAATACATCCCGCAAATTAACTGAGATGGTCAAATCCATTGAAAGGCACTGCTTAAAAGATGAACACAAATAGAAATAGAAAATGTGATAAACCCTATATGTATTAAAATTTGATTAAGCAGGATAATTTAAAAGAAAGAACAAGTTTAGAATTTCTACTGTCCTCTATTAACATGTAATTGCAATAAAGCAAGAAGAAATACAAATGTTATAAGGAGCACAAAGTAAAAATTAAAACACTGTTTTCATTTTTTTCTTCATTTCTTTAAAAGAAAAAAATGGGACACATGTGTAGAACGTGCAGTTTTGTTACATAGGAATACGTGTGCCGTGGTAGTTTGCTGCAACTATTGATCAGTCATCATCCTGATAGCAAAACCAGGAAGAGACACAACAAAAAAGGAAGACTTCAGGCCAAGATCCCTGATGAACATTGATGCAAAAATCCTCAATAAAATACTGATGTTTTCATTTTTTAAAGATATAATTTGTATTGAAAAAAATCTGAATAAATCTTCCCAAAATCAAGACTTAAGGGAATTTAACAATAAAATTAATAAAAGTTCAAATATACAAAATGCTATTGTATTTCCATATACTAAAAATAAATAATTGGAAGTTTATATTTAACATACAAAATATAATATAACATTACTAGTTAGGAACACAGTTAACAATTATTTAAATGTACATTATAGGTAGAAATCATTTCAGAGATGTCTTGAAGACAGCTGATGTAAATGAGTAGACATACTATTGTTGAGACTTCAATTCTTGTTAAATTGGCCTAAATATTGAATACCATTTTAATTAAAATTCTAAAAGGTTTGTGTAGAAATTTACATTATTATAAATTATATAGAAACAAGGAGATCACAGAATAGCCACAGTGCTCCTTAAAGAAGTTGTGGAACATATATATCTGATTTCAGGCCTAGTGTTAATTTACAATAATAAAAACTGTATGGAATTTGTATAAGTATAGACATAAAACATCTAAAAATGGACTTACAAATATGTAGTTACTTGATTATCATCAACGGCACCAAAGTTAATCAGTGGGAAAAGAGTAGTCTTTTGAACAAATGATCTTGCAATGGCTGGATATCTGTAAGGGAAAAATAAAATAGCTTTGACCCATTTCTCATGACATACAAAAAAATTTTAATTTGAGATAAATTAGAGACCTAAACTGTAAAAATTCTGGAATAAAAATTGAATATTTTCACTGTTTTTGGTTAAAGATAAATTAATCAAAACAAAAAGGCAATAAGATTAGGAGAAAAATTAAAAACTGGACTGTTTTCAAGATGAAACCGTTGTGCTCTTATACATTAAAATGAAGAAGAAAAAGATATGACACAGGCTGGAAAATATTTGCACACTGTATTTAACAAAAAACTTCTATGCAAAATATTTTTAAAGTTTTACAAATCAATGTTAAAAAGGCAACACAATACCCTTGAACTGACATAGTTAAAATATATGAATTATCCGTAATCAGAAGAAAAGGTGCTCATCAAGGTACTGAACTGAATGCTAATTTTACTTGTAGGTTTCTGTTTTTGTTTGGAACATCCATACTGTATTACGCACAACTCTAATTTGGGGTGTGAATGTTATGCTGTTTTGATAAAAACAAGTAAAGTGACTTTATTTGTTTACATCCCTACCAGCAGTGTATAAGATTTTTTTTTTCTGCATCCTTACCAGCTTTTTTTTTTTAAAAAATATATATAATAGTCATAGGGTGAGATGATACCTCTGTATGATTTTGATTTGCCATGTTAGGATGAATATCGTTAACAATAATATATTGTATAGTTTTAAATAACTACAAAAAGAGTAGTGAATGTTTCCAACACACACACAAAAATGATAAATGTTTGAGATGATGGGTATGTGAATTACCTTGATGTGATCACTATACATTGTATGTATTGAAACATATTGTGTACTTCATAAACATGTACAATTAGAAAAAAATTAAAGGGAAGATATAAGATTTCAATTATGAAAGAGAAAACTTTACTGAAAGACAAGAAAGAAAAATTTGAATAAATGGAGAGGCAGAACATGTTGTTAAAAAGATTATTAATCACTAGAGAGAGGCAAAATAAAATCAAAATATTATATCGCATCAATCTCACCAGAATAGACACAATTTAAGACAAGAAAAAAATCACATGTTAGCAAGGAGGTAATATAATTCTCTTCTCTAATAGGCAGGTAAGAATATAAAATATTAAAACTTTGGAAAATAGGTTTGTACTTTCTTATATACCTGACTTCTTTATTTACTCAATAACATAATAGCTTCACACTTATTGTATCCCCAATAGTTATTAAGACACATAAGAATAAAAGCATCCTAGTAAAATAATATTTATATCTTTTTTCATAAGAAAAAGCAACTAAAAAAATCCAAATATTCATTAATAAGAGTATAATTAATTACCTTGTTCCATGTTTATTCTTCAATTGTAAATATACCTTAGCAAACAGGAACTACTGATACCCATCAGAATATCTCAAAATATATTATGTTTAGAGAGAAAGAGGACAGAAACACATACATATTAATCATACATATTCTACAGGAAACTAAAATCTAAGCTGTGGTGATGAATTCAGAGCAGTGGTTTTCTATTGGGGATGTAGGTATAAACTCGGGAAAAAAAAATAAAACTTAACTGAGGAGATTGAAAAATGAGTGTATTCATTTGAGAAACTCATCATTTGATGATGTGTAATTTATACTTTAATAAATTTTTAAATGCACTTACAAAAGTAATTAAAAAGTTGTTTTTGAGGAAAGCAATCATGAAAACAGAATTAATATGTAGTTATTTTCTACTTTTAATCTAATTGTATGAATGCAACTAATTAATAAGACTAAATATATCAACTGAAATGTCTTTGTTATAAAAGGCTTTTTTGTAATAGATGTATGCAATTATTATTTGTCAACTATTTTTTTAATTGTAAAAGCCGTTAGATAACTTAAGCAACTAACTTAAAACCTGAGTAATTTAATTGATGTTACTGTCGATATTGAGAATAGGCCTAAACTTAGATAAACAACCTTTAAATACTTCAGGTTTGAGGAGAATAAATTTTGCAACGATATGGACTGAACTAGACTGTTACTATCTTTGCATCTAACTTCTACACTTTCTCATTAATCTGTTTTTATGTTAATTGAGAAAAGCATCCCTTATGGAACTGGGCTTTCTGAAAATATCTTCTATGGGACAAATCATATAATGTTAGTGATAGGCACTGGTTACCAAATTATTACTAGGAGTAGCTATTAATATGTACAAATGCAAGCTGGCACATTGGCATACACCTACAGTCCTAGCTACTCAGAAGGCTGAGGCAGGAGAATTGCTTGAGCCAGAGTTCAATGCTGTAGTGAGATATGATCACACCACTGCACTCTAGATCAGGGGATGAAGGGAGATCCTTTCTCAGATATATATATATATATATTGTGCGCGTGTGGACACGCGCGCACACACACACACACACACACACCACACCCCAGATTTGGATTATCCCCTTAGATAAAACCCATCAAGAATTTGAATATGAACGTAAAGCTTTCTTCTGAGTATAAATGAATCGGTAATCTATCACCACATGTTTGCTAGCCACAAAATTGTATGAGAAAACATATGTATCCATTAAATTGTTTAATTACCTCCGAGGCTTGCTGATAATGTCATACAATTTACTAATTTGATGCAGATACTTTGCATTTGATGCAAGGTGTCATGGAGCACCATTGATGTTGTCTACAGGAGCAGCATTGTTTATTTGTCTCTGCTGGTGCTATATCCATTAGTCATTTTCATTCACTGTCATATGCTCATTATTCTCATTACCATCATCTAATTATTATTGCATCTTTAAATGACACCTTGAAGGTTCAGTAGAACGACTAGTTTTTCTTTAGTTGTTTTGTTTTGTTTTGTTTTGTTTTGTTTTTGAGACCAATTTTCCTGTTTTGTGCTCAGGCTGCAGCGAAGTGATGCAATCTCAGCTCATTGCAACCTCCACCCCCAAGGTTTAAGTGATTCTCCTGCCTCAGCCTCCCGAGGTGTTGGGATTACAGACATGTGCCATCACACCCAGGAAAATTTTGTATTTTTAGTAGAGATTGGGTTTTGCCATGTTGGCCAGTCTGGTCTCAAACTCCTGACCTCAGATAATCCACCTGCCTTGGCCTCTCAGAGTGCTGGGATTACAGGTGTGAAGCCAACATGCCTGACCTTTTCTTTAGTTTTCATAGTGCCTCCTGCAACATTGCATTCCAGCAAGATACTATAGTGTGGGCTTTCTCAGAATAAGTTGGCTATTTGAATACTGGGAAATTAAAATTGGACAAATATCTTCTAAAGTTTTGAAATGTAAGTATTGTACTGACAAATTCCATATTACATTTAAGTTTTGTAATATTACTTTGCCGTAGGCTAATAATAAAAAGGTTTTTTATTGTTATATTGCTAACATCTTTAGGTAAATGAGCTATGATATTTATTAGCCAAAGTTTCCAACAAAACTAAATTAAGGCAGCATATGAGAAAATTGGACATTAAAGCTATGGCTACATTGTATTTGTAAAATATCTCAACATCTTAGTTTATAGTTAAGAGATAATAGACATAAAATGAGTTGAAAAACTTGCTGCACATTTCAGAGCCATGAAAGCTAGTAAAGTTATTATTCATTGAATTAAATATATTATCAGTCCACTTACAGAGGATTCATGTGGGCAACTCTTTTGAGAAAGGAGTACTTTCCTGCAAAAATTGACTTTCTCATTTTAAAATGAAGTGGCCTTGAACAGATATTAGAAAATAAAAGCTTGTGCTTTGTTTTCTTGTAATGTTTATGTGATTTAAACACATTTTGGTTTTCGGAAGAAGATAAAAAATGTTTCCCTGACACATGAAATATTTATATTCATGTTTCTTCTGTTAACTTGTGACTCACATGCTAGCTTCTTCTCACTCGTGTTCTCCTCCTGCCTTTGTATCCTGTGGAGCCTGCCTGGTTAGGTACAGTGGATTTCTATCAGCTGCTACTCTAATCACAACTGATTATAAGGTCAACATCCTAGAAATATCAGGTTAATACACCCATGTAAAATATATACAAACAATGGTTAAATAGATGTTTTGCTTTTCTATTCAAGCAAATAATGCCTAACTTGAGGGGAAAAAAAAAGCTATATGACAAAATAATACATTTAGCTGGCTGTATCAACCCTGAACAATATTGGCTACTGTGGTGACCAGTTGTTTACTTTTTGGCTGAAGTGTCCAAAGATAGGATTTTTTCTGTTCGTGATATATATAATTTAATGTAATTTGTTGATATGAAGATAGAAGTCAGAAATAGCTGTTATTTCTACTCCACAATGCACTAATTGGTTTATCTTTTAATCACAAAAATATGTCTTTTTTTTCACATGTTCATCAGTATCAGAGATGTCAAGGTGATATCAATAACAGTGATATTTCCAATTTTAAAAATCATTTTATATACCCTGACTTGCATATATTACAGTGAATCATATAACTGTGGCCACCTCTCCAAGATCATAAAGACACTAAGCAATAACACTGGCTGAAGAAAATTCTTTTCTTATCCCCCTTTCTTTTCCATCACATATATGTTTAAATTGAATGAAAACATCCAAATATTAACTACATCTTGTCCAGCTTCTGGAAAAGACTTAATTCATTTCCAAAGGGGAATATGTCTATTTTAAGAATACAAGTTTGGGCATTAATCCCCTGTACAAAAGACATTTTTAAAAAGTATATAAAATTGACATATTATATTAATTAACTTTTCACATAATTTCAAGAGACAAATAATATATCTTCAGTGTTATTCATAGTTTTTTAATATTTGTTGGAGTGAATATGAAAGTCAGAAATATCTGCTATTTTTACTGCATAATATATTAATGTTTTAATCTTGTAATTGAAGCCATATAGTAATCCTCCCCCACCATCATAATCAAGAAGTAAATTATTTATCTCTATTCTCTCTCTGGATGTGACTTCTAACTCTTCATTTAATGATCTATATCTTAAATAAAAACTCATTCCCTTTTTTCAGAGCAGTTTCAGGTGTTTAATTCATCCAACAAATATTTATCAAATAATATAATCCAAAGTTCAGGGTGTCAAAAATATCTAAGTACAAATGCCAGCTTTTAATTTACAAGTTATATGACTTTGATCAAGTTAGAACAGATTTCTTAACCTCAGTTTTCGATCTAAAAATGAAGTTAATGGTTTCAAGAATGTTGTGGGAATTGTGTAAGATATAAGATGTAAACTAGCATAGCATTTGGTAAAAAGAAAAGGATTGATAAGTGATAACTATTACTATTTGCATGAACCAGACACTTGACAGTTGTTGGGATATACAGTCATCATCAGTGCTACAAAGGAATACACAGATGGAGGTAGGAGGATGTGTGTACAAATAATTAATGTACTGTATTGCATTACTCCAAAATAAAGTTGCACTGCTGAGTTGCCTGCTCATATTTGATTTCTCACATTTTTATTTTTGGTAATGTAAAAAAAGTGAATCAAAATTAAATGGAAATATATTCTTCATACACATGTGTTTTGTTTTACATTTGCTGCTTGTCTGTTTACAAAAAAAATTTAAAACCTTTTAAACATTATTACAAAATTAATTCTTTCTTCTCTCCAGTGGCAACCATTACAATGGTAAGAATCCTTCAGAATTGTTTATATATAGGAACATACATTTTTTTCACTTTTGTCCTTAACACATTCTTACATTATAAAATTGATATTAATCCAAATTTTTAAAAATCCAAAATTGTTTTATGAGATATACTTTTGGTATATTTATATTAGTGTCTGAGAAAATCCATCTGTTCTATCAATCTATATTTATCTGCTTATCTTTCTATCTAGATTTGCAAATACTATAGTGTTCATACTGTATTCTTTTAAATTATTTTTATTAATTATTTTAAATTATTATTTTCATATTGATGAACATAACCATGTTTTTCATTTTTGATATAACAAAAAAGCTACACTGCCCTAGCAAAGGTTCTGCATGAGGGCTCCACCCCTGCAGCAGACTTCTTCCTGGGCACCTAGTTATTTTCAAACATTCTCTGAAATTTAGGCAGAGGTTTCCAAACTTCAACTCTTGTCTCTTGCCCACTGACATGTCCAACAACATGTGGAAGCCACCAAGGCTTGGGGCATGCACCCTCTAAAGAAATGACCCAAGCTATACCTTGGCCCCTTTTAGCCATAGCTGGAGCAGCTGGGGCACAGGGCACCAAGTCCTGAGGTTACACATAGCAGGGGGGCCCTGATTTTAGCCTACAAAACCATTTTTACCTCCTAGGCCTCTGGGCCTGTAATGAGAGGAGCTTTTGCAAAGATCTCTAACGTGCCCTGGAGACATTTTATCAATTGACTTGGCTGTTGACATTTGGCTCCTTGTTACTTATCGAATTTCTGCAACTGGCTTGAATTTTCCCAGAGAAAATGGGTTTTCTTTACTACCACATGCTCAGGCTGCAAATTTTCCAAATGTTTATGCTCTACTTCCATTTTAAACATGTTGTAATTTCAAACTATCTCTTCATGAACACATGTAACTGAACACTTTCAGGATAAGCCAGGTTACCTCTTGAATGCTTTGCTGCTTAGAAGTTTCTTCCACTAGATACTCTAAATCATCTCTCTAAAGTTCAAAGATCCACCTATCTATAGGGCAGGGACAAAATGCTACCAGTCTCTTTGCTAAAGCATAGCAAAAGTAACATTTATTCTACTTCTGAATAAATTACTCATCTCCAGCTGAGATAACCTCAGCCTGGACTTTACAGTCCATATCACTATTGGCATTTTGGTCATAACCACTCAGCCTCTAGGAAGTCCCAAACATTCCCTTATCTTCCTGTCTTCATCTGAGCCCTCGAAACTCTTCCAGCCTCTGTCAGTTACCTAGTACCAATGATGTTTCCACATTTACAGGTGTCTTAATAGCATTGCCCCACTTCCTTGGCACTAATTTTATGTATTAGCCCATTCTTGCACTGCTTATAAAAATACTTGCACTCTCTTACCACTCCTATTCAACATACTATTGGAAGTTCTGTCCAGGGCAATCGGGCAAGAAAAAGAAATAGTAATCAATTAGAAAAAAGGGAGTCAAATTGTCTCTATTTGCAGATGACATGATTGTATATCTAGAAAACCCCATCATCTCAGCCCAAAATCTCCTTAAGATAATAAGCAAATTCGACAAAGTCTCAGGATACAAAATCAATGTGCAAAAATCACAAGCATTCCTATACACCAATAACAGACAAACAGAGAGTCAAATCATGAGTGAACTTCCATTCACAATTGCTACAAAGAGAATAAAATATCTAGGAATACAAGTAACAAGGGATATGAAGGACCTCTTCAAGAACTGCAAACCACTGCTCAAGGAAATAAGAGAGGACACAAACAGATGGAAAAACATTCCATGCTCATGGTTAGAAGAATTAATACCGTGAAAATGGCCATACTTCCCAAAATAATTTATAGATTCAATGAATCCCCATCAAGCTACCATTGACTTTATTCATAGAATTGGAAAAAAAAACACCTTAAACTTCATATGGAACCAAAACAGAGCCTGCATAGCCAAGACAATCCTAAGTAAAAGAAAGAAGCTGGAGGCATCATGCTACCTGACTTCAAACTATACTACAAGGCTACGGTAATCAAAACAGCATGGTACTGGTACCAAAACAGAGATATAGACCAATGGAAAAGAACAGAGGAATGGAAATAACACCACACATTTACAACCATATGATCTTTGACAAACCTGACAAAAACAAGCAACGGGGAAAGGATTCCCTATTTAATAAATGGTGTTGGGAAAACTGGCTAGCCATATGCAGAAAGGTGAAACTGGATCCCTTCCTTACACTGTATACAAAAATTAACTCCAGATGGATTAAAGATTTAAACATAAGACCTAACACCATAAAAACCCTAAAAGAAAACCTAGGCAATACCATACAGGCATAGGCATGGACAAGGACTTCATGACTAAAACACCAAAAAGCAATGGCAACAAAAGCCAAAATAGACAAATGGGATCTAATTAAACTTTAGAGCTTCTGCACAGCAAAGGAAACTATCATTGGAGTGAAACGTCAACCAACAGAATGGGAAAAATTTTTTGTAATCTTCCCATCTGACAAAGGGCTAATATCCAGAATCTACAAAGAACTTAAACAAATTTACAAGAAAAAAAACAAGCAACCCCATCACAAATTGGGCGAAGGAGGTGAACAGATACTTTTCAAAGGAAGACATTTATGCAGCCAACAAACATATGAAAAAAAGCTCATCATCATTGATCATTAGAGAAATGCAAATCAAAACCATATTGAGATACCATCTCATGTCAGTTAGAATGGCGATCATTAAAATATCAGGAGACAACAGATGCTGGAGAGAATGTGGAGAAATACGAACACTTTTACACTGTTGGTGGGAGTGTAAATTAGTTCAACCATTGTGGAAGACAGTGTGGCGATTCCTCAAGGATCTAGAAATGGAAATTCCATTTGACCCAATAATCCCATTACTAGTTATAAACCCAAAGGATTATAAATCATTCTATCATAAATACACATGCAAATGTATATTTATTGTGGCACTGTTCACAGTAGCAAAGACTTGGAACCAACCCAAATGCCCATCAATGATAGACTGGATAAAGAAAATGTGAAACATATATATCATGGAATACTATGAAGCTATAAAAAATGATGAGTTCATAAAAAAGGATGAGTTCATGTCCTTTTCAGGGACATGGATGGATCTGGAAATCATCATTCTCAGCAAACTGACACAAGAACAGAAAACCAAACACCACATGTTCTCACTTATAAGTGGGTGTTGAACAATGAGAACACATGGACATATGGAGGGGAACATCACACACAGGGGCCTGTCAGGAGGTGGGGGGTTTGGGGAGGCATAGCATTAGTAGAAATACCTAATGTAGATGACCGAGTGACGGATGCAGCAAACCACCATGGCACATGTATACCTTTGTAACAAACCTGCCCATTCTGCACATGTACCCCAGAACTTAAAGTATAATAAATAAATTTACAAAAATAGCTGACACTGGATAGTTTACAATCAAAAGAGCATTAATTGGCTAATGGTTCTGCAGGCTGGGGAGGGCCCAGGAAACTTACAATTGTGGGAGAAGGCGAAGGACAAGCAAACACCTTCTTCAGAAAGTGGCCGGAAAAAGAGGGTGAGGGAAAAAGCCAAACACATTTAAACCATCAGATTTCATGAGAACTTCCTCACTGTCATGAGAACACCATGAGGAAAACCACCCTCATGATACAATCACTTCCTACCAAGTCTCTCTCGCAATACATGAAGATACATGTTAACAATTTGAGATGAGTTTTGGGTGGAGAAACAGAGCAAAAACATATTACTTCTACTCCTTCTTTGCCTCTGCCATGATTGGAAGTTTCCTGCAGCCTGCTGCAAAGAAGAAGCTGCTGTGCTTCCCATACAGTCTGAAATCTGTGAGTCAATTAAACCTCTTTTCTTTATACATTATGCAGTCTCAGGTATTAATAGAAATGCAATTGAAGGACTGGTTAAGGGGCTTCCTGGGTTGGCTGGGGTCATTGTTTGAGTGCAGGAATTCTCCGGTTTTCATGCTTATGACTGACTAGGACCCTTTGCTACTATTTTCCCACCTCTGGCTCTTGGAGGTGGGGGCTCTGTGACTCAGGATTATAAACAGTAGCCAACCCAGTAAAGGAGTCAAAAATCAATCAATCCAGAGGAAGTTTGAAAGAACCTGTCTCATTGGATGAGAATATGAATGGAGAGGGAATAATTCAGGGGTAAAAGCTGCAGCTGCCCCAGCCTGGGCTGGAATCCTCACTGGATCCCCCTCCATGAGAGCGTGGGAGCTATCCTTTCACTCCGCCTAATAAACTGCACTATCACACACTCTTTAGGTCCAGGAGTTCTCTTTAAGCTGTAAAACTCATGGTGCCTCCAGCGGCCCCTTTTCCCATTCTTTGAGGTTAGAAAAGTCAAGAGCCAAAGTTCTGGCTGTATCTACCCCACTTCTGTAGTGGTCTAGCGGGTATCCTGGTTTTCACCCAGATGGCCCTGCTTCAACTCCTGGTTTGGGAACCAGGAAATCTGGCTGCAGTTACTCCAGTTACACAATAACAGACTAATACAACACCCTTTTCCCCTTTCATATTGAGGTCCCCAGATTCTCTTTTGAAAAACGCATGCACCACAATTGTTCCTGTAGATCCTTGGTCTTTCCCAGGTGTGTCCTTAACCTTGGCACATAAATCTTCTAAATAATGAGACTCACCATGGTCACTTATTTTGATTTAAAGAACGAATGTTTTTCATCTTAGCAACCTTCGGTTTATTTTTTTTTCCTTAAAGATAGTAGTTTTGGTATTCTTTTGAAATGTTTGCCTACTTAGATCGATAAAATATTTTACTATTTTTTAAATATTGTTTTACTTTTGCATTTTTTACAGGAAGACTTTGAGTACATCTGAAATTGAATTTTATATGATATGAGGTAAAAAAAATAGTAATTGTTCTTTCTTCAATGGGAATTTGACACATTATTATTTATTAGAAAAAGAGCATCCTTTTCATTACTACACTGCAGTATCATCTGCTATCTGTGCTAAGAAGCAGTTGATAAACATTTTATTATCTTACTAAATTCTCTATACTGTTCTATTTCTTGATATACATGTGTGCCTGTCAATCTCATATCATTTTAATTAAAATTGCTTTACAAAAGATCTACCTGTGTAACAGTATAAATTTTTGAGATTTTTAATATTTTCTATTTAGTGCTCCTCCTCCTCCTTTAAACCTGCGTTGGCAATTCTTGATTCTTGGCATTAATATATAGTTTTTGTAAGGAGCTTGTAAAAAAATAACTACAATTTTCATTGAGATGTCATCAAATGCTTTTCATCCTTGTTAAATATTTTTCATGATATCATATCATTCTTAGTTTACAAGCATTGCACATAGGAGTTGAACACTGTGTTATAGTGATCTGTTGCTCTTTCAATAGAGGATCCATTGTTCCAGATGCTGAATGGGCTTTTAGCCTTTTCCAAAATTGCCTTACTTTCAGAATGCTGCCTTGTTCAAAATCACACATCTTTCCTCAGTGTAGCCTGCATACAATGGCTATTTGCTGTTGGGTGTAAAGATCTGGTCCTTTTTATTCTATTTGTGTCTCCTCTGAATGACCATTTTAGCTTGAGAGCTCCCTGTGAAGATATTTATGGCCAAAATTGGGCCTTCATTGTGTATCAACTTTGCTTTCTTTCCTTTTTTCCATGATCATTGATTCTGGGGAGAGTCCCTAACAAACATGCATGCTGGAATATCCATCTCAAAGTCTTCTTTATGAAGAACTTCTCTTCTACAGAAATACAAAAAGTAGTCCAAGGCAGTTGATAACAAAATGACGTTTTGCCGCTGAGTCACCCTCTACATAGCTGACAGTGAAAACATAATTACTGGTGTTAACTAGAGAAATAGAATTATGCTGGCAAACAGTGGTGGTACTGTTGCTACAACAGTAACCACTGGTGATTTGCAGTGCTTTAATAGTTAGCAGGAATGGATTACAGATTATAACATATTGGTAATTACAGAATATGGCAGTTACAATTATAATAGAATTGTGTGGCTCTTGCTAAGATCCAGACATTCCAGATAAAGATAACAAAAAGCTAAGAGATAACAACTTTCAAAAGAAAGTTAAGTGTAAACACCAGAATGCTTCCTGGGTCGTACCCAAAGTGGCCTTCAACTCCTGCAGCAGGAATATAGGGAATTCTGAGTACTGGGATAAGAACTCACTATTCAGATTATCTGTGCTCCAAAGATGGTTACGTTCCCAACAAAACTACATCTGCTATTTTAAGGTCAACAGTGTTTGGGTTAATGTTCTTTAAAATCCTGAATGTGAAGATTTTTTTCCTAAAAGCTCTCAGCCCATAGAAATAACTCAATCTTTTCTATTATAAAGATATGTTGCTTTTTGGCAAATAGGTTTAAAATTTTCAAAAAATTAAGAGATGAGATCTTATTATGTTGTTCAGGGTGAACTTAAACTCCTGAGCTCAAGCAATCCTCTTGCCTCAGCCTCCCACATAGCTGGGACTACAGGCATGCACACCAGTGGGTCTACAAATAAGATTAAACTTCAGCATAATTAGAGTTATGTTTCTACATAGCCCAAGGAGGACATATTGAACCTTAAAAGGGACTATACAAAACTCAGCCAAAATGTACTGAAGCCACTAGGAAACTATATGTAAATTCGGATTCTGAGGATACTTCATTAAGTAGGAAAGAATAAAAGTTTAGATAAGAGAGAATTTATAATTATTGAGGCATTTTTCTAAGACACATTATTCAATACCCTGGCAAAAATTCAAGGAGGTAAAGCACACTGGCTACAGAATAATCCCAGAAATATGAAAAAAAGTAAGATTTTATGTATAAAGTGGATGAAATATTATGCCATAACAGAGGGCACATCAAGTACACATAAAGTATGTGCTGGCGATAGAGGCACAGATGTCACTAAAATGTTCAGTATTGATTTTTCTCTCTAGTACAAGCCTGATCTTAGAAGAGGCAGTTCCGTAACTAGTATCACTGAAAATAAAGGACACAAAGGACTCTCCACAATAAGAAATTGTGGCAATTCTTAACTGTCAGAAGATAGGTGGATACAATTATCAAAAGGTCATAAAGAGCAAATGGCAGGAGTTTGGGGACATTGACCCACAGAGAGTCATGGAGATGCTTAACAGAACATAATATTCCTGGAGGTTGCATAGCCGGGCACACAGCATGGGTACTGCTCAAGTTGTGTCATCTGAAAAAAAAAAAAAGCAAAGATGAATTAACGGGATGCTAAGGGTAGTCACCCAGTTTTTGGATCTCAGCCCAGACTCATTAAGTGAATAAGAGAGCAAGCTAAGTCAAGTGTACATGAAAATCATTTATATAGGCATTCTCCAAAGGGACTGTTATTGGTAACTGCACATTGGGGAAAGAAGAAAAACCTGATACTGGAGGAGGAATTAATTCCTAGAGTCCAAAGTCATTATGAAACACAAGTGTATGTGTTCTGTCTATTTTAAAAGCACTTTAAGTATACAGTTCTTTTAGGAGTTCAGATGGAGAGAAAAGAACTGAAATGAAATTCCCTGGTTGTTTTCAATTCACTAACTTGACCAGTGTCACTACTATGCTGTCAAAAGTTCTGTTTTAATTCTAAGACTTGGAGATTACTAATGTACAACCAATTTCATATTTGTTTATACATTATAAATAAAAGCCAAAACTCATACCGTATTGTTTACTTGTCATGGCTTACTTAATTGCAAAATTTTATTTAATATTCTTTCAAAATATTGTTTTCCTAAGAAAGATAAAGATTTGGGGATAATAATAATTAGAATCATGACTTTAATGAATTAATTTTAGTGTAACTAATATTTTAGGAGGTTAGTCACTATTTGGAAAGAAACAAAATCGAAGCAGATCCAGTTTCTTATATAGGAACTGGAGTTAAAGAAAGACACTGTATATTATAATTAAAATGTTACCGGTAGGTGAGCCTTCCATATGACATTTTCAGCATGTTCAAAGAGATAAACTCAATTTTCCAGGGAAAATAAATTTGTTTGACCCGACCTAGCATCAATAAAAAATCAACTGACCACCGATTCTTTTTTTTCAATATCCATCTTGAGAAAGAAGTCAGATATTATCATCTATTTTAACTGGGACATAGACTATGAATTCATGAGGAAGAAATTTATGCCACTATTTTTTCTCAATAGCACTAAATAAATTAGAATATTTTTCCCATGAAAAAGCATCAAATTAAGAAGGATCAATTAAGTCAATTTATTTGAGAGTTAGTTCAAAGAAATTGTTTTCCAGCATTCTTAATTATTTCAGCTAACCAACTGTATGCCCAAGACATTGCCAGACAGTAGAAATTGAAACAAAACAAAACTATGTCTTCCTTGAAACAGAATCAGAGTAAAATATATTCTTGTTTCTTACTAAATAAATTTATCATATACCAATGTCCTTTGTTATGCTTAAAAAACTTCAGGCCCACAAGGATCTTTTGAATTTCAGAGTAGAATCATGATTAATATATTTATCTGATTTTAGTCTTTAGAAATCTTGGAAATCTCTTCTGCCAATATGGAGGAGATGGTAAAATATAATTTATCCTCATGATAAATATAGCATCATATATTCTGTTGAAACCAGTAATGTGAGCTTGAGATAAACTTAATAGGCCCAAACCTCAAACATAGGACCAATCTAAAATTTAACATTATAAATTAATTAGCTTAGCAAATTAGATAGAAAATACAATGTGTATTCATACAAATGGTGCAACTTTATTAACTTTTAGAATATGATGTATCTGAAAGAAATGTAAGCATATTCTCAGAATGGGAATCAGCTAGCTTTAACAAATCTGGACAGCTGGAATAACGATATATTGCCATGGATGTAAATGTTCTCCATAACACTAAAATATAGAGGGTATATTCTCTAGCTTTAGGATTACCAGTAAAGTTTTAAACTTTCTTCTATATTCATCTTTCTTTTATTCTTTAAAAACACTTTAAGCAGCAGGTGCCTATAATTGTTCTAAGTCAAAACAAACTTTCAAAGTTAACTGGAGAGAGAAAGATTCTTAGAAATCTGTAGTAACATGACTATACCTTTCATGCTTTAATAATTATAATTGACCAAAGACAGAGTAAAAAAAGAGAACATTTGCAGTAACTCCAAAATATTTTTAAATATAGGATTATAAGAAATTAAATTACTTACAGTATAGCCTCATCATTTGTCTGTAACACATCTCATCAAAATTATTCTGAAATCAAGTTTAGATCTTCAACTATTAATTTTTTATTCATGTAATTTTTCTGATTGTGCATCACTATTATAAAGAGAAGAACAGTCATGCTATTCAGAAATACCAGAGCAGTACATGCACAGTTGAACCTTCTGTGGCCTCTGCCTATTTGGCAAATTCCAGCTGCCTTTTTGGTATAGTTTCATTTTGTAGTCACAAAACATAGAACAGGTCACAGTTCTGTTGGCAACTTAGTCAGGTATGTGTGCATAAATGTATTTCTGTGAATGCAGACACTTTAAATATATTTTATTTAGACAATTATTGCTATGAAATAACACTGGCAAAATTTCTTACCAACTGCATAGTAAATTTTTCTTCTGTATGTTTCCTGTGATGAAAATTAACTTCTCAACTCTAATGATGAGCAGCAATTAAGAAAACAAACATGGCTAGATGCACATGTTACAAATTGAGTATTTAATTATTGAAGATAATGTATTTGTTTTATGAATTAATCTACTGCTAGGTGTTACTGTGTGGCCAAAAAAAAAAAAAAAAAAAAAAAAAAAAAAAAAAAAAAAAAAACCCTGCCAGTGGATATACTTTATCTCAATTAAAGAAAGTGGGAATTAATAGCCAAGGAGCAGGTTGGGGTTCGTTGTTGTATGAAAAATTACTAAGAACAGACATCAAGGGGTAGGGGGAATTCTTGCTAGATTGACCAAACAAGACTTTTGCTGAGATCAAGCTAGGGTGATTAGATATTAAGAGTGGATGGATTCTCCCTAAACTTATTTACCAGGCTTCTTGCTAAAGGTGAATTCTGCAAGAATTAACAAGAAGTACAAGGTTGAGGTCTAGGTGAGAAAAGAGCTTACAGAAGGCTTACTAAAATTTGATCAAGGAGAGAATTGTCTTCAATACTCTTTGTCTGGAAGGATGACAAAATTTGAATACAATCAACCCCTATTTTTAGCAAATTCGAAAGAAAGGCAAGTTTGTCAATGCTATTAATGTTATCAAAATATTACAGAAAGTGAAATGGTAAAACATCAGATGTCTTCAATTTAAAGCTAATATTGTGTCAAAAGCCTTTGCTAACACTCTTTCCACTGGATATTCTGTTGGAACACTGACCAGTTGGATTAGTGGAGACAGAGCAAATGAAAGGTGTAATACTTGAAATGAAAATAAACAATCTTCTATAGTTCACAAAGTAGATATTCGCCTGCATAATAAAAATTCTACAGTTTATCTTACCTAATAAAAGTTGTTTGGTGCATTCCAAAATATTTGATTAATTCCCACAAGCATAAAAGGAATGTTATTTGCCTTCTTAACATTATGACTGAAGATAACTCACATAAGCTGCATATCAACTGAGACTTTTCAGAAATAATCATTTGCTTAAATATTATCATAGAATTAACTATAAAAAATAGAAGAATTTTATCTATAGTAGCTTTTTATTATATTTACATTAAAATAATTGAAAATAGAAATGTTCGTAAGACATACTCTCCTATAATGTTTGGGAAATAATTTTGTTTTCTAAAATGTCTATCAGTGAACATATAAATAACAAGGAAAATTGTTCCCACAAGAATTTCAGTGAATATGCATATTGATTAATATTAAACTCTATACCAGTTCACTATTGGTTTCACCTTTAATATAGCCATTAAAAATGACCTGATTTACCATTTCTTTGATATGCATTCAAAGCACAGTCCTGAGATTTGCATAAATTGAGCTATTTCCCTAATGTGCCCTAAGTGTGATGTAAGTAATTAACAGGTTAAGATCAAACATCACATTATGTGCTTGACAGCAAGTCTCTGCTCAAAAGAATAAAATTTAGAGGCTTAAATATGTGTTGAATTGAAAAGGTAAGAGTGTTTCCCTGCAGATATACCTTTCATGAGGGACAAAATATTTGAATAAACTGCTAGAAATATATACCTATAGCTTTAAGCAAGTAGTCCCAAGCTGTCTTCATTTAGATACACCAGAAAGATGCCAAGTAAAATAAATGATCACTTTAAAATAATAAATATAGACAGGATATACACTTTCTACTTGTTTTGAGTACATACATGAATGCCCATCCACATCTAAATGCATGATTATGTAAATATATATCTATACACATTTGTGTGTGTCTCTGTGTGTGTGTATAAGCAAAGCTTATGTTGAAGAGCTTAATGTAAATATACATTGACTACATCCCTATTTCCTTCTCCTTCCCAGTGTTTTAAGATTTTAGATAGAAGTGATGGCTGCATCCTTAAAGACTCAACAATCTTTCACCTATTACAGTAGGAAACATCCGAATGCCACTCCGTGCTTACAACAGGTGAACTTGTTATCTGACTCACCGCTTCGAAGACATATATACCCTGGTTTGAAAAAAAATGATATGATCACAATAAATGTTTAAGAAAGAAATAAAAAATAGTTCAAGTCTAACTAAAGAAAAGAGAAATATACCACATGGGATGACTAGCAGATCAAAGGCATGAAAAGAACACAGAATAGCCACAGGCGATGCTTTGATTATATAATCGTCTCTTCTGGAATGTTTAACTTCCCCATAGAGAATAAACCAAGCTCCTATGAGACCCATATTCATAAGAGACTTGACACCTGAGTCAATTTTGCCTAGCATTAGAAGATACGAAGTATTAATGTTGCTACACTAATGGATATTTGTAGCCATGCATTAAAAATACATGTGTGCACCTGTAATGATCTGGCACCAATCTAGTAGCTAAGTAACAGAGATACAAGGGTTTAAAAAAAAGAGTCAAAATGAGTTCCAGAAACAGAAAAAAAGGCATTGTGAAAGCTTAAATTCCCTGAAAACATCTGAGAACCAAAGAGGGGCCAGTGTGATTAGAGGCTGCCCAGTTGAGACTTAACTTGTATGATGACTTCAGCATAAATATGTTTCAGTGACATCAAGCTTTTCTTGTGGAAAGGAAGAAGTTGGGCGGCTATGGACAGAGTGAGCATCATATAAAGGCCATAAGAAAAGTAAAAATTATAGCATATATCTGATAATATATTGCAAACAGAAATATTGAGAATGAGTGGTTTACACAATTTGACTATTTTCTCAACTATTTTATGTATTTTGATTCAATATAAAATATGCCGTAAATATCAATGTATTGTATGTAAGATTTTATTTGTTAAAACACGGAGAATTATATGAAAAGATGAGAAACAAATTGATGTAACAGCAAACTGCAATCAGGAGAGTAGAAAAAAGAATAAATAATTTCTTTTACACAATCTGTTTTTGTTTTGTTAAGTAAATAGTAATTATAGGTTGACAATAATTTTAATAAATCTGTGTGTTTCCATGCACCATTATATGGATCAAAAATATAATTTTACATATATGCATCTGGTCTTGTGAAATAGAAGGAAACGAAGCAGAAAACATAACTGAGATTTAAATGTGCCATTTAACTTATTTAAATTTCTACCTTTAATTGAAACCAAAGTTTTAGAAAAATAGTTTTAAAGAATAATAAATATTTGCTGACTATTAGAAACTAATATATTACGGAAATCACTATTTCCAGGTTTATTGGAAAGTACATTATCATTGATTTTATCTGGGATTTTAGTTCACTAAGAGGTGTTGATTGAGCGTTAATTCTGCATAACAAATACATGTGTATATGTCAGTTTAATACACTAAAATACTATCTGACACACTGCAAATCTACTATCTATAATAAAATCGAATCTTCTCTGCAGAACAAGGACATTCTCTCATTTTTTCTCACTGAGACTTCCCAAACAACATCCATCTTTCTGCTTTCCTTCTCTACTTAACCTTTTCTAAGCCATTTTTCTACACCATAAAAAGTGATTATTCTTTAAATACTCAGCTGATCAAAATGCTCTCCTGCACAAAATTCAAATGGCTTAGCATTAGTTACAGTGTAAAATCTATTCTCCTATGAGCAGGCTATAAATTCAAGTGGCAAAATGTTTTGTTATGTCTCATCATTTCATTTTAACACCTGGAAAAATATAAATACAGACATACACAAATATATTTACATACATACCTATGCATTGATCTTCTTAAGATTGGTCTTCATTCTTGATGGCACCATGGAAGTAATATTATCCTACATTTCTTACAGTAATTGGTTTATTAACAAATATGTATGTAAGGGAGTTGGGTTTAATATGGAATTAATTATCATTATGCTTTGAGGAAGTTTGAGTAAATTATAGGAGAGTTTCAGTGATATTCTAAGGTACAAAAATGCACATGCATATATATGTATATTTCCTTATTTTCACTTCTCTTGCATTGTAAATGTATGAATTATTTAAAAAGTCCCCCTCCCATCTCCTATAAACCTTTTTATTCCTGTGTCCATTCCATAGGTTTTTTTGAGCATTTTTTATATTTTTAGCTCTCTAATTTGACATATATCGTTTAAATATTACTTCTATATAAAATTCGTTTCTTATGTTCCTTTGCACAACTGTACAAAGATACATATGAGATGCTACTATAATTATTTTATTGTTTTAAGTTTCAACATACTATAAAATTCCAGTGGGAAAGATTCTTAGTCTTATTTGAAATACTGATATGAAGCAAGCTTTATAAAGTTTAGGTTTGTTGAAATCAGTGCAAATAAAAGCCAAATTATAAATAGATCTCAGGTTTTCAATGCTAATCAAAGAAATAAATATTTAAAGAACTTCATCAAGAAACATTGTGCTTTCTTATTAAAGTCAATGTAAAAATGAAGTATCTCAAAAATTGTTTTAAAAATAAATAGTATAAGTCTTATTATTTTCGTTGTAATCATAAGTTCCAGAGGCTGCCTAAACATTGAATAAAGAAATACAAAAGTTTAATACAAAACAAATAGATCATATCTGAGATTTTTCAAATTGCTTTCAAAATTAAATAAAATTGCCTCTCAAGAGGTTGGATTGCTATTCATTTTCCCTTTTTATTGAAAAATAAATTATGATGTTTTTCTGTAAATCATGGCACTGCATGTGATTCATTTATTACATTTTCTATTCAGCTAAATAAAGCCTAAATACTTATCAGTAGTCTGTTGTGATGGTACCATGCAAGTAATGTTATCCTACGTTTCTTATAGTAAATAAATTATTTGTAGTAAATTGGATTATTAACAATTTTGTATGTAAGGGAGTTGTGTTATAATATGGAATGAATTATCATTATGCTTTGAGGAAGTTTGACTAAATTATAAGAGTTTCAGTAATATTCTAAGATACAAAAATAGGTTTAAATACATTAAATTTAAGAGCAGTGATTAAATAAGATTGAAATAGAAAAAGAAAGTCATATTTATAAGAGGAATATATGAATTACCAAAGGAAAATTATGCCATTGGGTATAGCATAATATCAAATATTTTATTTTAAATAGTGAACTCTAAATAAATAGGTGCAATATAATGGTTGTCTTGAAAGTAGACTTCATTAATGAAGGTGTGTCAAATTGGTAACACATCCACCAAGTGACTAACAACAGTAATCAACCAAGAATGAATGATTGACATCATCTTAGTGACCTGAATCTTACTGTTTTGCCTTGTAATAACTGGTTAGGCACTAAAGATTACTTAAGAGTAAAAATAAGAATTATTATTTCACATAATCTACTGAGATTTGAAAATTTTATGTGTAGAATTTAGTACTGATATGATTATCTGAAATTGTTTCTAGGTCAGATACACCAGGAAATTGATACTGTGTTTAAACAGGTGACTTTTTTCTAATCCCCAGCTGTACATTAGAGGGTTGACATTAGAAAGTGAGAGAAAGCAAAGAGCTTTACAAGGTAGGGCTTTAGAGAAATGAGGGAGAGTTTTCCAGAAAACAATGATTAGAAAACATTTTATTTACTTGTAACTCTATCAAGGTTTCAGAGCTACAGAAATAACATATTGGTCTTCATGAGAAAAGGGGCATTTGGTATTTCTTCTTATAAATGAACCAGTAGATGCACAATTCTAACAAGTTATGGTTTGTGAAGCTTTTTAGATGTAGCTATGAACATGTGCAATAATAATAGCATATGTGTCATACCCAGCGGTATGGAGAGTAGAGAATGATTTACTCTGTCTGTAAAGCTTGAAGTTTAACAAGTGTCATTAGAGAGGATGAAAACTTGCTCTACTCCGTATAAAAACTTTACTTTTTCAAAGAATAACCACATTAGCTTAAAGTAGATGAAGTATAAATCAGCCAACAAAGCAGAAAATACTGTATAAACTAAGTAACATAGCAAGAGTGGCATTGAATTGGTATGCAGAAACAGGCTAACAAAGTCTTTATTATTTTGGAAATTAAAATATCAACCATAGGAGGGAATAGGAGTCAATTACAGAGCTTCATTTTAGTCATAAAAATATTATTTTTATAAACTAATTTTGCTGTAAGAACATATATTTACATAACAAAGTTATTGTTTGCAAGTAAAGGAGAGAGAAAATTACAGCATTTAATACCCTTTTTGTTTTTCTAAAGTGGCAAAGGATTAAAAAAAAATCAAGTATTTGGCAAAGAGAGATATTGGAGCCAAGTAAATAAAACATTTTAAATCTAAATTCTTTTTTTCCAGAAAATAATTGAGAAAAGCTTAATGCCTTATTGGATGGTTTCAGAACAGTGATTATATCTTATTTTGCATTTTTTAATGCTAGGCATTACACCACATATTCTATAAAATATAATTGGAAGCTTTCAGGTGCAGTGGCTCATGCCTGTAATTCCAACACTTTGGGAGGCCAAGGCAGGAGTTCGAGACCAGCCTGCCCAACATGGTGAAACTCCCGTCTCTACTAAAAATACAAAAATTAGGCCTGGTGGTGGAATCCCAGCTCCTTGGGAGGTTGAGGCAGGAGAATTGCTTGAACCCAGGAGGTGGAGGTTGCAGTGAGCCGAGATCAAGACATTGCACCCCAACGTGGGCGACAAGAGCAAAACTCCATCTCAAACAACAAGACTAATTGAAAACTGTTTTAGCCCTTAGTGTTTGTATAATTATATAGAAGACATAAAACAGGCTGCAATAAAATAACATACAATCTTATCAGTGAATGAGAGATTACAAATATTTTATGTCATTCTGTCTTGGGTAAGGAAACCAGAAATATTTTATAGGATGAAAAGAAATACAAATTAAGCTTTGAATTGAGTCTAGAATTTCAAGCGTTAGACAGAAGGAAGGGGCAAATAACAGTCAGAATGGAAAACAGAGCATTACTGATATTTCTGTAAAAGTAGCTTAGAGTTGGGTGAGACCTTGCATTTCAGACCAACACTTTGCCTGTGTTTAATAAGCAAACAAGAACTAGTAACTCTTGTGACCGGGTGTGGTGGCTTACACCTGTAATCCCAGCACTTTGTGTTTTGGGAGACCAAGGCGGGCAGATCACTTGAGATTAGGAGTTCGAGACCAGCTGGGCCAATTTGGTGAAACCCTGTCTCTACTGAAAATATGAAAATTAGCTGAGTGTGGTGGTGCACGTTTATAATTCCAGCTACTCGGGAGGCTGAGGCAGGAGAATCGCTTGAACTTGGGAGATGAGGGGGTTCAGTGAGCCGAGATCATACCACTACATATCAGCCCAAGCAACAGAGCAAGACTCGATCTCAAAAAATAATAACAAATACGAGCTAGTGACAGATGAGTGAAACTTGTTTCTATGATCAGAACTCAAGTAAATTAAACATACAACATCAATAGTCTCAAGAACCCCTGACTTGTGGACAAAAGATTGCATAAAATCATTCAAGCGAAACTTGGTAAAGACTTGAAATAAAATAGTGGAAGCGGAAATGTAGAAGATGAAACAAATGCGATAAAAAGGGGAAAGAGTTCATAGTATTTGGTCACTTACTGAATGTGGGCAAAATAAAGGGATTTAAATATTAAGAAGGGATAAAGGTAACTGAATTTTGAGTCCATTGCCTGGGCACCAAGATGGTGAAATAAATTGTGTTCAGAATACAGGGTGATGGATTTTATGGCTAAGAAATATTTGCTGTTAGTCATGGCTATATCTCTAGTATATAATAAAATATACTTGTAAATACGTAGTGTATAAAGCCATATCTAGTTGCAAAATAGTATGGTATTGAAGGTGTTAATATTGCAATTATGTCATTTTATTTTATTTAGTGATTTTTGTTATTTTGCTTTATTTTACATTTTTATATGACAAATAATATTTAACATTTGAAATTGAGATATTAACATTTTCACCTCTCTTCCTTTATTTTATTCCTAGGAGTAATATGAAAGTTAACTGAGAAGCAGTGAAATAACTGCTATGTCAATGTAACTTTCTGTGTAAATTAGTACAATAACAGATTTCTAGAATGCATTTGATAAGCAAGGAAACCCAGATGCTTTGGTTAAAAGATTCTAGTAGATTATGTCAGCAAATGGAATGTACACGGTAAAATTTTAGCTGTTATCTGGCCTACAAGACAATATATGCTTTTGCAGATAATCAAATCTGTCCTAATTTATATAAAATTTGCATTCTGAAATATTTCAATAATATTTCTATACAATGCTTGTAAATATATACATATTTAACATATTTCATTTTACTAATACAGTATGGCATCAGTTACTGTCTACCCAATAGTTAAGTATGATTAATAATATTTACTTTTAAATCATAAGTAGGCTATTTCAAAGCATTCATTTTATTGATTTACATATTATATTAATATTTTGAAATACCTAATTACTACCAAAGTTAATGCAAGATATGTGCACTAATTCATATAAAGAGATGTGAATATATACAAAAAGAAATTTATTAATATTAGATTTTTCTTCTCTGTCACTTAAAACAATAAAAGTCTTGGCGTTTCTATAGAAACAGATTAGCAAATTTTCTAGACTTTTTATCTCAAAAAAATTGATAATGTTTGCCTTTTAGCTGGTCAATTGTATAATTAACTATTACAACAATAAAAGCATTGTGATTCTTCTACAGAAACATTTTGACAAAACTGATATTACTGAATCTTAATGTATTTATTGCACACCATACATGAGGTACAAAGAGAAAACCGTATCAAGGAAAAATATTATATGTTGGGTAGATTTTACATGTTAAACTAATAATAAGGGTAAAATAAGATGGAAGAAGTTATAATGAAAAAATCAGCATGAAAACATAGATTTTTTTTCTGCATGGCAATGAGAAAACATAGCTCAGAACATGTAGATGATTCCTTATGTAGAAGCTTCCTTATGGCACATCTATAAATTATAACTAATATTTGACAAAATAATAAGCTCTAAGACACAAATATAAATCACAGATAATGGAAAGATGGATAATATAGAGACTGATTTTAAGTGAGTGCTTTATTTAAAAGCCATTTAAAATAAAGTAAGATTTAAATTGTTTTGAAAAATATGCAGATTTAAACAAGAAAGCCATTTTTGTATAATGTAGTCTTGGTGCAGAAATAAACTGAGACAATTCAAAAAGAGTTTTAGGAATTGATCTTGTCTAGAACAGCTATTTTTAAGCGATGAGATTATCAAAATCACTTACAATGATATTTAGAATAATGATTCCCAGGCACTAAATCAAATTTACTAAATAGCAATCCCCAATGTTGGGCAGAAGAATATTGAGTGTGGAAGAATGTGTTGTTTAATATTGTATAATTACTGAGATTATTTCATTTAACCTAATGAGAAAGGTACAAAATGTTAGCATAAAAATTACAATATAAAATTTTTATCTTATAAAAATAACTCTGATTAAAATGTATATAATTTATGGAGAAGTGAATAAGTGAAGAGAATATAAAGACCTGTTTTTAATATAAAATTATATTTAGATTGGCGCAAAAGTAATTGCAGTTTCGGCCATTAAAAGTAGTGGCAAAAACTGCAATTACTTTGCACCAATTTAATAATTTCATGGTTGAACAATAGTGAATGATGATACAATATAGTTACTGAAATAACTGGAATAATGAGATGGCAAACATCTTAGCATTAATATCCACAAAATATGATAACTAGTTCAAGAGAAAGAGAAAAATTTTTAAATGTCAAGGTAAATTTTTTTCTATAATTTTAATTTATTTTAAATTGATAAATACAGATTGTATATGTTTATGGTGTACAACCTGATGTCTTGATGCATGTATACAATGTGGAATTACTAAATCAGGCTAATTCACACTTTCGCTACTTCATATGCTTACCATTTTTAAGGTGAGAATAATTAAACCCTACTATAGGCAATTTTCAGGTATCTAATACATTGTTATTAACAATAATTATCATATAAAATAGATCTTAATGATTCCTTTTACCTAAAATGTTGTATCCTTTGATCCGTATGTCCCCAATCCTCTCCTCCCAACTTCTGATAACCATCATTCAACCTTAAACAAGAAGGAATTTCTGTCATTTTTGACAGCATAGATGAACCTGGAGGATATTAAGTGAAATATGCCAGACACAGAAAGACAAATACCACATGATTTCACTTATCTGCGAAATCTGAAAAAGTCAAACTCATAAAAACACAGAATAGAATAGTGGTTACCAAGTGAAATGTTAATTTGATTCTGAGACAAGGGCAATGGATGAAAATTATATTTAAAGTTTGTAGTAATATAGTCGGTAATGATCTGAACATGCTCATTGCTGAATACCTTTCAAAATGCATGTGGAAATTCTATTCAGTCATCGAGGAGCATTAACAGAAGCTCAGGGACTAACACAGGGTAAGGCTAAGGAGAAAGAGTTTGGAGCAGCTGAATTAAAAAAATGCAGAAGCTGAGGGTATATGTGAAAGTATCATTTTATCTTTAAAATGGCACTTTAATAAGGAAAATAAAATTATGTGAAGTTTATTTTCCAGTTTACAAATCTATCCATAAGAGATCTGCCCATTAAACATATGTTCTAAGGATGGAAATAGGCAATCAACTATTTAAAAATAAATGAATAGTTAAATACAGCAATAAATTTTAGGCAGAAGGTAACCAGAATGGAGAAATAATAACTTCAGTTATTTCAGCTGAATTATATAGGTTACAATGTGCTTGGGAAACAACTTTTCAGTCTAAAACAACACAAACAACAATAAAATAGATGGTACAACTACTTAATAAAAAGATAGGCTGTGTGTGTCTAAAGAAAATGTGGTTTCCCTATAGTGAACAAGGTGAAGAAAACTAATGTACTCACAATAAAATAAAAGAAATTACCAAAATCAGAGGTAGTCAAAAAATTGATAGTTAAGGAGGTCTTAACAGTAATGGCTTTCTGGGAACTTGACATTTAATGAGATGTCTCTATTGTCTTCAGATAATAGAATTAGAAGAATTTAAGTATAAAATAATGCTTATTCTCAAAACATGAAACTCAGCTGTCAATGCCAAGTAGAGAGCTGATTAGGTTAATTTGGATCTTAGGAAACGTGTGTGTGT